>CAUYRH010009527.1:0-32445 GCA_963574655.1 Perodicticus potto | reverse complement strand
CCCAGAGGTTCTGATAACTTGTGTCTTCATTGTCATTTTGTTCCAAAAATTTGGTAATTTCCTTCTTAATCTTGTCTATGACGCATCTATCCTTCAGCATAAGGTTATTTAGCTTCCATGTTTTTGTATGAGTTTGCAGATTCCTGTTATTGTTGAGTTCAACTTTTATTCCATGGTGATCCAGGAAGATGCGAGGAATAATTTCTATTCTTTTAAATTTGCTGAGGTTAGACCTGTGACTTAAGATGTGATCAATTTTGGAGTAGGTTCCATGGGCTGATGAGAAGAATGTGTATTCAATTTTAATAGGATGAAATGTTCTGTAGATGTCTATTAAATACAGATGTTGAATGATTAAGTTTAAATCTGAAATTTCTTTACTTAGCTTCTTCTTAGAGGATCTATCCAACATTGCTAAAGGAGTATTAAAATCTCCAATTACTATGGAGAAAAGAAACTCAGTTTAGCTGGATACAGGATCCTGGGTTGAAAGTTCTTTTGTTTTAGGAGATTAAATGTCGATGATCATTCTCTTCTAACTTGAAAGGTTTGATCATAGAGATCTGCAGTTATTCTAATATTCTTTTCCTTTAGGTTATCGATTTCTTGGGTCTGGTTGCTTTCAAAATTTTCTCTTTCATATTTACTTTAGTGACCTTAATTATGATGTGCCTGGGGGATACCTTATCTGGGTTGAGTCGTGCTGGGGTTCTGAAACTGTCTGCTATCTGAATTTCAGAATCTCTTGGCATGTCTGGAACGTTCTCTTTCATAATCTCATGAATAAGAGATTCTGTGTCTTGTGAAGCTGCTTCATTGCTTTCAGGGATCCCTATGAGGCAAATATTGGTTTTCATCAAGTTATCCCAGAGCTCTCTGAGAGAGTGATTTGTTTTTGCCTTTTATTTCTCTTGCTCTTTGAAGGTTTGAGAGCGTTCAAAAGCTTTGTCTTCCACGTCAGAAATCCTTTCTTCTGCTTGCCATTGTGTTACTGAGGTATTCTACTGAATTTCTCAGATCTTTCAGGGCTGCAACTTCTTGTCTCAATGTGTCAAAATCTTTGGTCATTTTGTCTTTGAGTTCATTGAATTCTTGAGAGATCTTTTGGGTAATCTTTTGAATTACTGCTTACAATTCTAATTCCATCTTTTCCTCCATTCCACTGATCTTATTTGCAATCCAGATTCTGAATTCGATTTCAGACATCTCAGCCATTTGCCTATGCAGGAGATCTTGTGCTGTGTCTGCCTTGTCGTTACTTGGAGGTGTTGGTCTACTCTGATTATTCATATTGCCAGAGTTTTTCCATTGATTCCACCCCATGATTGCTTTTCGCCGTTGCGTCTGGCCCTTCAAGTGGTGGGCACAGAGCCGCGCTGTTGTCTGGGAAGTTTTTGGCCTGAGGTGGGCCTGCAGAGAGGCCTGTAGGTCGCCAGTGGGGTCCCCGGAACAAGGCTGGCCTGCAGAGGCCCTGTGGGTGCCAGGCAGAGGCCAACGCAGTCACTGGGAGTGACCCTGGCCCAGGGCCTGGCAGTCATGGGCGGAGTCCCTGGCAGAAAGCAGACCTACAGAAGCCCATCAAGTGTGGGATGCAGGGCCCAGGCAGTTGCCGGGTGAGTTCCTGGCTGGGAGCAGGCCTGCAGAGGCCCCGTGGATGCCATGTGGGGGCCCGCGTGGTCACTGGGACTGTCCCTGGCCAGGGGCAGGTCTGCGAGGGCCCTGCGGGTGCCAGGCAGAGGCCTGGGCAATTGCTAGGGGAGTTCCTGGCTGGGGGCAGACCTGTGGAGGGCCAGGCAGTTGCCGGCAGAGTCTGTAGCAGATGGCGGACCTGCAGAAGCCTGTCAAGCATGGGGTGCAGGGCCAGGTGGTCGCCGGAGGAGTTCCTTGCCCGGGGTGGGCTTGCAGAGGCCTGGCGGTTGCAGTGGGAGTTACTGGTGGACGGCAGGCCTGTGGAAGCTCTGCAGGCTTGGGTGCGGGGCCGCACAGTCACCAGGGGATTTAGTGGTCAGGGGTGGACCCATAGGGGCCCTGCGGGTGCCAGGCAGAGGCCTGCATGGTCACCGGGGGAGTTCCTGGCTGGGGGAAGACCTGCAGAGGCCTGGTGGTTGCCAGCAGAGTCTCTAGCAGACAGCAGAACTGCGGAAACCCGGAAGGCATGGGCGCAGGGCCAGGCAGTTGCTGGGGGAGTTCTTGGCCATGAGCCACCCTACAGAGGCCTGACGGTTGTAGGCAGAGTTCCTGGAAGAAGGCAGACCTGCAAAAGCCCTGCAGGCTTGGGGTACAAGGCTGCATAGTCCCCAGGAGATTTACTGGCCAGGAGCGGACCTGTGGGCATCCTGCGGGGGCCCTGTGGGAGCAAGGTGGAGGCCTGTGTAGTCGCCTGGGGAATTCCTGGCCAGGGGCAGACCTGCAGAGGGCTAGCAGTCGCCAGCAGAGTCTCTAGCAGACAGCGGACCTGCGGAAGCCTGGCAAGCATGGGGCACAGGGCCAGGCAGCTGCTGGGGTAATTCCTGGCTGGGGGCTGGGCCTGCAGAGGCCTGGCATTTGCCAGTGGTGTTCCTGGAAGAAGGCAGGCCTGTGGAAGCCCTGCAGCCTTGGGGCACAGCACCACACAGTTGCCAGGGGATTTACTGGCCAGGGGCGGACCAGTGGGTGCCCTGTGGGTGCCAGGCGGAGGCCCGCGCGGTCACCAGGGGAGTTCCTGGCTGGGGGCAGACCTGCAGAGGTCTGGCAGTTGCCATCAGAGTCTCTAGCAGACACCAGGCCTGAGGAAGCCCGGCAAGCACGGGGCACAGGGCCAGGCACTCGCTGGGCCAGGCACTCGCCTGTGGCTTCCCTGGCCGGAGGGAGGGAAGCTCGCCACGCCCCCCGGAGTCTTTTCCTGGTGGGGTGCATTTTCTGGCAGGTGGGAGTAGGGGCGCTGCTTAGGGACCTCCTCCCTCAGTCTCAGAGGAGGTTAGGCTTCTGGTTCATCAGGTAAGGGGGGAAGGGTGTACAGTAAGTTCAGAATGGTGGGGAAAACTTTAGTTCAGTTTTTCTGCCTAGGAATAGAGTTTTCAGAGTCACACCGGGGTGCTCAGGGGAAGCACACCCGACTTCCCACAGCACGCTTTCGTGGGGTGAGACAAGAGGTCCACAGTTCACTGCTTGTCTGTAGAATACCCGCAGGAGCAAAAGAGGAGAAAAAAAAGAAAGGAAACAGAAAAGCAAAAATCTCAGAGCTTTCTTGGGGAAGGGGATGGACACTTTTCCTTTCAGATGAATTTTGTACCTGAAATTCTCTTTCTTGGGGTCGTAGCCTGTCTCCGCAGAGGTGACCTGCAGAAATCACTTCTCTCTCTCAGCTGAGCTCCTAGTATTCAGCTTAATTGCACAGTTTCTGGAGGTTATCTTCCCTTTTGGACAGGAGCCTTTTTCGGAAACTGCTTCCAGTCAGCTATCTTGCTCCACCCCCACCCTCTCTTATTTTCAAGGCCTTGCCTCACATCCCAAAAGCTAGGATAAAAAATGTTCTTGGTAGTCCACATATTCAAAAGGTTTATGTTGAAAGATTAAATCCAATGTCAAATTATTTTTAATAACAATACAATGAATTACTGTAACAATTTCATGAGCAAATTCAATGTGTAAAAAGATAGTGTCCTTTTCAAGAAATGACCTTTTTTTCCCATTGGTAGTATACCCAGCAGCGGGATTCCTCCATCAAGTGGTAGATCTGCTTTAAGTTCTTTGAGATACCTGCTGCAATTATCTACAGATTTTGTACTAATTTGCAATCCCATCAATAGTGTACAGGCATTCCTTTCTCTTGGCATCCTTACCAGCTTCTGCTGTTTGGAGACTTTTAAATATGAGCCATTCTCAGTGGAGTTATGTGATAGCTCACTGTGGCTTTGGTTTGCATTTCCCTAATCATTAGAGAAGTTGAACATTTTTTTCATGAATCTACAGGCAATTAGTATATAGTCATTTGAAAAGTTTCAGTTCATTTATTTTCCCAACTTTTTAATGAAGTTGTGTATTTGTTGCTGATTTAATTGAGCTCTTTGGATTGTGTCTTTGGCTGTGCAGAAGCTTTTTCATTTGATCAGGTTCCATTTTTGTTGTTGCTATGACGGTTTCTGGGTCTTCTTCAGGAATTCATTTCCTAGGTTGATATTCATGAAGCTTTCCAACCAACATTTTCTTCTATGATTCTTATAGTTTTCTGCCTTAAGTTTAAGTCTTTGTCGTTTGTGGGTTAATTTTGTGAGTGATGAGTGGTGCGAATCTTTCTTCAGTCTTTTACACGTAGGTATCCAGTTTTTCCAGCATCATACTGAACAAGGGCTCTTTTTCCCAGTGTAGGTGTTTGTTTGTTTTGTCAAAAATCAGGTAAGAATAAGAGGATGATTTCACTTCAGGATTCTCTGTTCAGATCCATTGGTCTATGACTCTGTTCTTGTGCCAGTACTGTAATTTTTTGGTTACTATATGGCCTTGTATTATAGCTTGAAGTCTAAAAAATGATAACCCCTATAAATCACTTCAGTTAGTACAGCCATTTTAACAATGCTGATTCTGCACTTGAATGTTTACAGCAGCACAATTCACAATCAAAAAGATGTGGAAACAACCCAAGTGCCCACCAATACACAGATGGATTAGTAAAATGTGGTATATACACACTATGGAATAGTACTCAGCCATAAAAAATGGCATTCAAGTATCTTTTGTGGTAACTTGGATGGAACTTGAAACCATTCTATTTTTTTTTAATTTTCTCTATTTCTATTTTCTCTATTTTCTCTATTTTTCTCTCTTTTTCTCTACACATATACATGTGTTTATTTGGTTTCCACTTTTTTCCTTCATAAAATTAAAAAGGCTTAACATTTAACATTTAATAACAATCTTTAAGATAAGGACTAGAAACAAAAACCTTGTGAAGAACAAATGAAGTTAAATACATTCAGAAAAGAAATCAGATGATTGCTGCAACAAAATATTGAGCAACAATAATAATAAAGCAAAAAAAGTAGCATTCACATTGTCAGATAAGAGTATGTCTATCATAGAATGCTTTGACTCTGAGGTTCAGTATGGAGTCATCAGTTAATTTCTTCTTATTATTCTTTTCCAAAGTCTCAAAAAATAGACAACTAATACTTATAAATAAAAATAAAAGATAATTGCAAAAAAACAGATCATGCAAAATCTTATAGACAATAGAAAAAGAAGAAATAAGTCACTACTTTATCTGGATACACCTGATATTAAAATTGGAAAAAATATATTATTATAAAGGGAAATTACAAACATATTTCACTTATAAATGAGGATGCAATATCCTAAACAACATAGTACAAGTTGGATTAAAAATTAATGTTCAAGTAATGTATTTTGGTCAAAATTAAATCCAATTTAAGTGAGAATTAGTCACTCTTTTCTTTTCTTTTTTTCTTTTACTTTCCTTCATCCCATCCCTACTTCTCTCCTTGTCTGCTCTCCCCTTCCCCCATGCTCCAGCATGTCATTAATTGTCATTAATTGTCCTCATATCACAGTTGAATACATGGGATTCATGCTTCTCCATTCCTATGATGTTGAAGCCATTCTTGTAAGTAAACATCACAATAATGGAGAAACAAACACATAAATTCACATATGGAAGGAAATCTTAATGAAAATCAAGCTGGGGGGAGGAAGAGGAAGGAATGAGCACAAGATAGTTACATAACCAGTGTAGACTCATGTTATCAATTATTTTCATAGTGGGCAAATGAACAGAATAGCCAACTTTTCAAAAGGCATTCCCTTCATCTATTTTTCATCCCTTAAATTATATAAAGGCATGTCTTTGATTTACAATTATCTCAGACACAAATTCCAATATATCCAAATTTGCATTAATAAGAGGAAAACATGAATGCCATTAAATTAATACCTAGAAAATGAGACATTAAAGAAGATTTTATGACATGTTTCTTACTACACTGATGTTTAATCCCTCTGTAAGTAATTAAGCCTATAAGTGTCATGCATAATTTACTCTGAACATGGAAATATCTTTGTAATTTCATTCCACTATTGCAACTGTGAATGTTCATTTCTACTAGGATAATGAAGTTTATTATTTCCATAGGTGAAGTCATATGCTTTATGATATCTAAGGAATAGAGAAGTAAAGTTAGTGTTTTTGTGGTAGTCTGGGCCTCCACGTGTCCTTCTGAAACACAACCAACTTTGATAATGTCAAAGCATTGGCATATTACTCAGCACTACCCATGATGGAATATCACTTTATTTTCCATTCTTGTTACTTGTAATCACTTTATACAATCTATTCTTCAAAAGAAGTGCTTTTAATAAATCAATTCATTTAATTAAACCAAAATAAAACTGTATACTGTATCAAAAGCTAAGGATACTAAATTAAAAATGGAAAACACTCATTTGTCTTTTAAAAGTTATTTTTCATTCCTACAGCAGCCTGTAGACTAACGCTGATGAAGTTACTCTACTTAAAATAATAGTGGAATATATCAACATGCAAAAATAGTAAAATAAAATGTGTATGAATTAATTAATACAAAATCTTTCAACACATTTTAAAAACACTTTCATTAGTTTGCAATGCAAAATAAGATCTACACTACTAACAAGCTTTTAAGTTTCAAGGAAGCATATTGGACATTTTAATTGTATTATATATGCATAATATAGTCTGAAACTAATTTACAAATAAATAAGTATAATCAGGCAATCAGAATTCAGAACAAAAATTTATCCTCTTCCTCATGCTGCATTAAATAATAAAATCACAGAAAACATCATTTATTCCATATATGATCTTTCTTCCATCAGTGGACATATGTTTTGCCTGAGGAAGATTTTATTTTTTTTAATTTTGTGTAAGATTAGTGTAAATTAAATATTATTTGTAATATATATTCTAAAAAATTATGCTAAGAACATATTTTCTGTAAATACATTTGTGCATATACATATGTTTATTTACAATGTATAAAAGAGTTAAAGAGTACAATTTCCTCCAGAGTGCGAGACTTAATGATGGAACCAAGATAATATTTTACATGATCATATTACATAAAAGCATGACAATAAATTTTGACAAGTATATTTTGGAATGTGAGATTTAAGGTTTGTGAATTTAAAACTCCAAAAGGATAATTTAACCAGAATCAATGTAAATATTACAAATCAAAAATGAGAAGAAGCAAAAATAAAAAAAAATAAATAAATAAATAAAGGAAAAAACTATGTATATATGATGGTGATGATAAATGAATTCCACATAGTCAACAATATCCTGAAAACCATGCTTTTTATAATAGAAAATTTTACAATCCCTTTTCTTTTTCCTATCGGGGAACTATGGGGGATTTGAGTAGATATCCTCCACAAATCAGAATTCAAATAATTTTTTATCATCCCAACACAGCTTATTCTGTCTGTTCGCAAGTGAGACATTTTTAACTTAAAGTTGAGTTTCTTTGTAATATTTATCCACCTGTTTCCTCTACCACTTATGAACTAATATAAATACACAATTATTCTGGAGAAATCAGCATTTCCTTCCTTAAATTTCAACCACAGAGCTTTGAAGTTACAAAAATCTAGGTTCTGGAATGGATTATGGAGTTACATCATTCAATCCATTGTCTTAGATCAATATTCATTCAAATTATTGGAGGAAAAAGCACACTGTCCCATGTCTTCTCACCTGTGAATTGTGCATTTTTAGTCTTCAACTCAGTTCTTTCTTCCTGCTTTATAAACAAATCCACTGCTTCCCCAAAGAGACTGATCTTTCCGTCTGTTTTTCTGGTTCAAGCATTCTAGTTGGACTCTTTTCTTTGGTAGAAACATTAAGAAAATAAATGCACCACGCCTTTTCTCTTGTTTTAATTCATGTTAACACCACAATTATTCACATGTATAATAAAGATAGTTATTGTGTTCATTAGATCTATCTATAATACATTGACAAAATGAATCACAGATTATTAGAATTAGAGTTAATACTTACATAAGTAGCCTCATTACAGCATTTCCCCCCAATTGACTTACAGAGACTTTAATGATTGAGTTAGACTAGTCATATTATTTCTATATTGATTGCTTATATTGTGTAGAGAGACACAAAAGGATTTCTTATTGAAAATCAATTAATCAATAAAGCACATTGTATTATTTTTCAGGTCCTAAATAAAAGGTGTTTTACATATAATTGCAGAACAATTAAATGCTTATTTTTATTTACATTTGCATATTATTTTCTAATATGTTCATTATTTGTTCTTACTTTAGTATTTTCTTTATTATGTTATAATCAGATACAGGGATATCACAGAGATATTAACTCAGTCTCAGACAATTTTAACAAAGCAAAAATCACAATAAAGTGAATCACAGATTATTTTGTTTTCCATGCATGTTGTAATTATGTTCATGCTATACTAGTTCTACCAAGTGTGCAATATCATTATAGCTACAAAACCCAATGTACATAAATGAATGAAAAAATCCTTAATTGATAAAAAATGCTAAAATCTATTTGACCTTTCTGTGAACTGTAAACTTTTTGCCAGTGGCAGTTCTTGCTTTGACGTTAATGGCTGCAGACTAATCAAGGTGGGAGCCGCTGAGGGTTGGGATGGCTGTGGAAATTTTTTAATATGAAACACAATAAAGTTTGCTGCATTGATTGACTTTTCCCTTCAGAAAAGATTTCTTTTTAGCAAGCAATGTTGCTCAATAGCATTTTATACACTGTCAAAACTTCTTTCACAATTGGGGCAGATCTTCTCAAACCTCCTACCGTTTCCTTAGCTGTTGTCTAATATTATAAACCCTGTGCTGTCATTTCAACATAGTCCATGGTATCTTCACCAGGAGTCAGATTCTAGCTCCAGAAACTATTTTCTTTGCTCATCCAGGAGAAGCAACTTATTGTCACATTGTCAGGTTTGACTTCAAATTCTAGTTCTTTTAATGCTTCCACCACATCTGTAGGAACTTCCTCCACTGAAATCATGAAATGCTCAAGTCATCCAGGACAGATGCAATCAAATTCTTCCAAATTCCTGTTAATGTCTATATCTTACTTCCTCCAGTGAACTGTGAATGTTCTTAACTGCACTTAGAATGGCATCCTTTCTAGAAGATTTTCCATTTACTTTTCTCAGATTCCCCAGAAGAATCACTATCTGTGGCAGATATAACCTTAGAAAATATATTTCATAGAGAATATGACTTGAAAATCAAAATTAATCTCTTAATTCACAGGCTGCAGGAATGAGGTTTGCTTCAGGCATAAAAACAATATTAATCTCTTTTGACGACTCTTTCAGAGCTCTGTGTGACTTGGTGCATTGTCAATGAATAGTATAATTTTTTTTTAAAAAGTTTTTTGAAGGGTAGGCATCAACAACAGGCTTAAAATTTTCAGTAAACCATGCAATAAACAGATATCCTGTCATCCAGGCTTTGGTGTTTCATCAATATAACACAGAAAGAACAGATTTTGCCTAACTCTCAAAGATTTAGGTTTATTAGGATAGTAAATGATATTGGATTCAATTTAGCCATAATCAGCTGGTCGTTTGAAGCTTTAAAATCTTCCTTACTTCTCTCTAGCTATGAATTCTAGATGTCATTTTCTTCCAATAGATGACTATTTTCATTTATACTTAAATCTATTCTTTGTTGTAGCCACCTTCATCAATTACCTTAGCTAGAGTTTCTGGATAACTTGTTGCAGCTTCTCCATGTGTGCACTTGATGCTTCACCTTGTACTTTCCTGTTATGTAGAAGACTTCCTCCCTTAAACGTCATGAACCAAGCTCTCTGAGCGTCCAACTTCTTCAGCTGCCTCACC
The DNA here is from genome assembly GCA_963574655.1 of Perodicticus potto. Taxonomy (NCBI): domain Eukaryota; kingdom Metazoa; phylum Chordata; class Mammalia; order Primates; family Lorisidae; genus Perodicticus; species Perodicticus potto. The sequence continues at coordinate 22,561 of CAUYRH010009527.1, read as the reverse complement.
TCTCTCAGCCTTCATAGAGCTGAATAGAGTTGGGACCTTGCTTTGAATTAAGCCCTGGCGTAAGGGAATTTTGTGGCTTGTTTGACCTTCTATTCAAGACCATTAAAACATTTTCCACATCAGCAATAGGACTGTATCACTTTCAGTTACAGGTCCCCTAGAATAGCACTTTTACTTTTTTCAAGAATGTTTCTTTTGCATTCACAATTTGGCCAGCTGAGTGTAGGAGGTCTAACTTTGGGTCCATCTCAACTTTCAACATGTCTTTTTATAAACTTAATCATTTCTAGCTTTTTATTTAAAGTTAGAACATGAACTTATTCCTTTCCCTCTAACTGTTAGAGGATACTGTAAAGTTATTAATTGTTCTAAATTCAATATTGCATGGTCTCAGGAAATAGGGAGGAATGAGTGGAGGGAGAGGAACGGGGGATTGACTGGTTGGAGAAACAGAACACATATATTTATCTGCTAAATTTTCTGCCTTGTATGGGTGCAAAAAAGTCAAAACTATTCCTTGTAGTTTTCAGTGTACAAGCCTTGCCTCTCCTTGGTTAAATTTATTCATAAGTATCTTAAAATTTTTATGCTATTATAAGTGGAAATGTTCTCTGAATTTCTTTTTTAATGGGTTTTTAGTTTATATATACACAACTAATTTTTGCATATAAACTTGTATCCTGCAATTGTGTTTATTTTGTTATTAACAGGTTTGTTTAAAATATTTTCTTCAGAATTTTATACTATAGCCTGGAATTTTCTATATAGAAGTATATGTCATATGCAAATAAAATATACTTTTATTCAATTAGAATGCTTTTTTCGTTTTTGTCTAATTGCTGTGGCTAGTATTTGTAGTACAATGTTGAACAGAAAAAGGAAATTATAGACATTATTGCTTTGATCTTGTTCTTAGGCAAAAAGCTTTTGTTTATCACTATTGAATGTGATGTTAGCTGTAAGTTTTTAATAAATGCCCTTCACATGTTGGTGAAGTTCACCTCTATTTCTACTGGTCTTTTTATTATGAAAAAAATGTGGATTTTGTCAGATATATTATCTCTATCAACTCAAAACAATCAAGTATTTTTTCTTCATTTTAAAAATGTGTATTGCAGATTTTTATATGTTGAACCACCTTTACATTCCTTGGAAAAATTATGCTAGGTTATGGAATATCATTCCATTGATATGATGCTGAATTTGGAGTGTAATGTTTTGTGAATATTTTCCAAAATTTTACTAACAAATTATATGCCCTTGTACTTTTCTAATTTTATGTTTTATTTGACTTTAGTATCAAGACAGTCCTGGCCCCACAAATGAGTTAGGAACTGTTCCCTCCTCTCTTATTTATTGGAACATATGAAAAAGAAATATGCTGCTTGAATATAGAACTTTATAATACCATGGAGGTTGAGTAAAAATTTTTAAAAAGGAAAAGGAAAATATAACTTTCATATAAAGAGTCTTCAAATTTTGTCATTATTTCCACTTCTCATGAATGGTCACAGAACTCTGTACTTCTCATTTACTATACCACATATTATTTTGTATGCTGTATTATTTGGTAATGATGTAATTGGCAATATTGTAGGTTATAGAAAATCTTAAATAAAATCATTCAAAAATAACATTATAGACAAATATAGTGCAATCCAACATGTTTGAGGTTCTGAAATTAATGAACTGTATGACAAAATCTTAAATTTAAAGATTCTCACAGTGAGAATCTTGATCACACAGAAATACAATTAAAACTTATAAAAATGAATCAGAAGCTATATTACTACAATTGATTCTGAAGAGATATCATTCCGTCGCTCACTGAGGGCAACATTAAGCCCCCACTTTACAGCTGATGAAACTGAGACAACAAGTGTTTGAGTAATTTGTCAAAGTCTCCAAGAGATTGTGTGGTGAAACTGTGATTCTAACTGAACAGTCTGCTTCAGTACTCTAATTCATGGTCTCAAGAAAACTATGCTTTTGGCAGATCCCCAGTAGTGGGATTGTTGGATCAGATGGTTGGTCTACTTTTAGTTTTTCAAGGAATCTTTGTATTACTTTCCTTCGAGGTTGAGCTAGTTCACAGTCCCACTGACAGTGTATAAGTGTTCTTATCTCTCCGTATCCATGTCAGCATTTGTGGTTTCAAAACTTTTTGATAGAAGCTATTCTCACTAGAGTTAGGTAATGTTTCATAATAGTTTTGATTTTCATATCCCTGATGATTAGAGATATGCATTTTTCATATGTTTGCTGGTTATTCATCTATCATCTTTTTAAAAGTTTGTATTCATGCTTTTTGCCAATTTTGTAATGAGATTAGGTGATTTTTTTGTTTCTTGAGGATTGATCTTAGTTCTTTGTAGATTCTGGTTTTCTTCATTTTGGCATGTAAATATTTATTCCCATTCTGTGGTGTCCAGTCACTCTATTCATTGTCTCTGTGGCTGTGCAGAACATTTTTATTTATTTATTTATTTTTCAGTTTGGCTAGTGCCAGATTTGAACCTGCCACCCTTGGTATATGAGGCTGGCGCCCTACTCGCTGAGCCTACTCGCTGGCGCCGCCCTGTGCAGAACATTTTTAATATGATCAAGTCCCATTTGTTTATTTTTGCTGTTACCATGAGTGTTTTAAATTTTCTTTGTAAATTCTTTGCCTAGGCCAAAGTCTATAAGAGTTTTTCCACTTTTTTCCCTAAAATTCATATAGTTTAATGTCTTATATTTAAATCTTTTATGCATCATGGATCAACTTTTGTGAGTGTTGAGAACATGCACAAATCTATAAATGTGATTCACCACATAAATTAAAAGAAAAATGTTGACCATGTGATTCTTTCAATAGACCTAGAAAAAGAATTAGACAAAATTCAGAACCCTTTGATGATAGAACTCTTTACAAAATAGGTATTGATGAAAGATGTCCTAAAATTATAAAAGCCATATATGGCAAACCCATAGCCAATATAATAATGAATGGGGGAAAAATGGATAATTCCCACTTAGGAATGGAACTATATGAGGTTGTCTGCTGTCACTACTTCCTCTCAACCTAGTGATGTAAATCCAAGCCAGAGCAATCAGGCAAAGGAAAAATATTAAAATTGGAAAAGACAAGCTCAGACAAATGATCTTCATTGATGATATGGTCTTGTACCTAGAAAACCCCAAAGATTCCTCCTAGAGTTGATAAATAAGTTCAACAGAGTCTCAGAATACAAAATCAATCAATACAAAATCATTAGCATTCTTATATTCTAAAACAATCACACTGAGAATTAAAGATTCAAGATCTTTAACAATAGCAACAAAGAAAATAAAATACCTATGAATATATTTAACCAAGGAGGTTAAAGATCTCTACAGAGGGAACTAACAAACACTGAAGAAGGAAATCACAGAGGATGTAACCAAATGGAAAACATATCATACTCATGGATCAGCAGAATCACAATTGTTTAAATGGTTATACTACCCAAAGTGATTTACAGATTCAATTCACTCCCTATTAAAATACCAAAATCATTTTTCACAGATTGGAAAAATAATTAGATGGTTCAATAGAACCAGAAAAGACCCCATATGGAACCAAAAAGAATAAATTGAATGGCATCAGTTTACCCAACGACAAGCTATACTACAAGGCTATAGTAACCAAAATGTTATGGTACTGACACAGGAAGAGGGTTATAAACTAATGGATGAGGACAAAGAACCCACATAGAAAATCATCCTCATATTGCCATCTGATCTTTGATAAAGCAGACAGTGACATACACCTAGGAAAAGAATCCGTACTCAATGAATGGTTCTGGGAAAACAGGATAGAAGACAATAAAAGATTGAAACAGGATGGAAATTTTTAATATATGTTACATGTGCAACATGGTGTTAAAATTGTTTATGTATACCTCACACATGTTAATGCATTATTTTAATAATGGGTACTTTATAACATATATTAAAAATAAATTACTTTATTAAATTTTATCTAATAGATAAACTAAGCAATTTATCTAAACATATAACCTAACAAAGGACACAATTCATATTACAGCTATGAAAAAATCATCATATGTGCTAATTTGTATACTGATACTATGAGGCAGACACCAAATCAGTAACTTCAAGTTTGTTTTTAAGAAATGTTAGCATTTATACCAAGTAGAGTCCACCAGTGTTTGTTTTGTTTCTCTAACACTAGTTTTTTGGATACTTGGAGCTATATAATTAAGAACACTAAAATTGCTTAAAATAAGAATTGCTGATTTTGTAAAATAAGAAATAAAACATTTTCTGAAGAAAATACAAAGTGGGGCAAAATTTTTAGCATGCTTGTGTCTCCTTCAATTTTTCTGTCTTGGGCATCAGGACCCTCAGGCTACTGAAGGCACAGTGAAACTTTCTACCCCAGGCATTCCTTTTCCTCTAGCCTAGTTTATACAAATGTGTATGTTTATCACATACCCTGCTTTAGGTTTCTATTTCTTATCAGTGAAGTGAGAAAACGCTTTAAGCTATACAAATATTGCTCAGTTTGCTAACACTTGATGTCTTGATAGCTCCCCATGTGGCCACAATAAATATAAATGCATGGTACATACAAGGATAAAACTAATGATTACATGGCATCATACTTGGAATGAGACACACCTTAGGAAGCATGCAAGTATTATGTTATACAAATACAAGAATACATATAAGTATTCTTGTAATTAGTTTTGCTACTTTTCTACTTGTATTATACAAATACAAGAGTACATACAAGTATTCTTGTAATTAGTTTTTCTATTTTTTTATGTAAATTATTAAGTATGTTTATAGAACTGTTGAGTATTTTATAACAATTATAATCTCCTTTGACCCAGGTTCAATATTAAGTGACACATAGGGAAAGTATGCTGAATATAAAAGAAAATTTTCAGAAGTTAATTGTATTAGAGTGTTTTCTTGGTTTATTTATTTTATTGTAATTTCATTGCAATTTCCTTGTTTATGCATGGAAAGTAAACCTGGTGATGGTATAACATGACACAATGATAGGCAAGATTGAAAAATCAGCCCTACTTCATGGTAATCCATGATTTAGAGTCCTAAAGCAAAATAAGCAGGATGAGTGCTAAAGAGATGAAGGAAAGGGCGGTGCCTGTGGCTTAAAGGAGTACGGTGCTGGCCCCATATACCGGAGGTGGCAGGTTCAAACCCAGCTCTGGCCAAAAACTGCAATAAAAAAAAAAAAAAGAGAGAGAGACCACGGAAAACTGAATAAACATGTATAAATGTACTAGTGTACATTAAAAAAATATATTAAGTGGAATAACATTAAAGAACTATTAAAATGTGCCTAAATTGTAGATAGCTTTTTGAAAATTCAGTGTATGCATATTATTTGTTAGAAAGATAAATAGGGAAAAATCCCAATTGCTAGACAAACTTCATCTTTCTTAAAATATTAAATAGACCTTCAAAGGTAAGTAAACATGCCCACATATTAAATATTTTAATGCACACTATACAAAAATCATCAAACAAAATTTGAATATGATTTTTTTCTTCTAATTGAAGAGTCTTATCAATGTAAAGCCAAAGAATGAATCACAAGTAGCTTTAAAATGTCATACATTAACTTATATATTGGATATTGAATATATTCATGTACACATATATACATATATATTCAGACATATTCTTTGTGGAATTTTCTGAGAAATTTGTATATTAATTAATATATACGTATATGTGTGTATATAGAGTTATGTCCCAAAAGTCATATGTTGGGAAAATGGGAAATTGTAGGTAAATGCACTTTCATTTACAAAATATTCACTACAAAATTTTGCAAAGAGATGGCCAAAACTCAGACAATATTTTATAACTATTTTGTATACTTTTTAATGAATAAAGGTAAATATTTAATCATAATTTCCTATTTTCCCTATGTCAATCTTTAGAATAACCTGTAGATTTATAGATTACAGGTGGATGATAGTGGTGAGAAATGAAAGGAATTATACACATTTACGTTTTTTAACTATTTAATTATTGTTTTGCAATAATCGTGACGATGTTTGAATTAGGCAAGATTAATAAAGGGTCTTAAAACCATTGCATCTTAGTTCAGTGGAGAAAAAACTGTTAACATGGCTTCAAAAATCTCTCCAAGAAAATTAAGTACTACTAATCTCTCAGGTCAAACGGTACCTTTTCCATACAGTAATTTATGGAAATCCAGCAAGCAAATCTCACTTAAATCAAGAGATCAAAGTTATGTCACCAGTAAAGAGGCAAATTGAAATGTCATGCCTCTGGGTGTGACACACTGAGAAAGACAATACATCATTTAAACAATATCCCTGCCCAGAATACATAATCTGAGATTCTCTACGAGTCAACAATCCATCAAAGGCAAATTGAAGGAACCAGACTCCAGCACTCACCTAATAGACGTGATGAAAGGGTATACAGCACACTCCCTGGGTGAAGGAAACTTTATCTTAAAAATGCAAACAATATAACCTAATCTTTTATACCCTTATATTAATTTGAAATAAAAATTTAATATCCGGAAAGATAAAGAAAGAATGAAAAAGTCACTCCAGACTAAATGAAGACTAAAAAGTTCTTACAAGTAAATCAATGTTGGATTTTTTTTTTAGATGTTGAATTAGAAAATTAAAAAATAAAGTTAATAGGTACTTTTTCTAAGATTAATGGCAAACTTGAATATGTACTGTTTATTAAGTAAGCATGTTGTATCATCATTGAATGCACTGAATTTTACTTACCTTGGTTAATTTTAATGCCTGCTATTAGGGAAAGACCTGAAAAAATGGGATAATGATCATAACATCTGCAATCTGCTATCGAATGATTGAGCACACATACACACAAATACAAACAGAAAGAACATAAATACGCTATATGAATGTAAATATTAAGTATATAAAGATATTATGCATAGTATAGAAAGTAATATGCCATCATACAATTATATAAGGCATTATATTTTAATAGTAATATAATTATGTCATAGATATATGCTACCTAATGTAACATATAGTGTATTTATAAAAAATATAGAAGCAAAGTTGGAAAATGATAAAAAAATTGATGTATGTAGTTTCAAAGCATTCGATATTATATTATATTCTTCTAAAAAGGAAAAGGGATTTTTAAAACAATTATTTGTCATAGCAGGAAGGAAAAGGAAGTATTAGATTTTAGGCAGAACTATGATGAAGCTATAATCTCTGCTTTTACATAAGTTTTAAACTCAAGTTTTCTAAAATATTTATGTATTATTTTATTAAAATATTTTCACAATCAATAAAAAGTCATTCTCTTTCAGTGCCTAACTTAGTAGTTCTCATTATGTACATAAAAAAGTTTCTAGAAAAAAATGTTACGTGAAGTTTCAAATTTCTTACCTTCTTTTTATTCTTAAACCCACTTGACTTTGCATTTTGTCCTAAATCCGAGGCTTGATATTCTCTCACTAGTTCTCCCCGTGACCTTCTGTCACATCCTCTAAATTTCTTTCCTTCTTGCTGTAGAAATTTCAGGCATACTTCACTCCATCAAATCATATGACTTATATTGAATAAAGTAAGATGTTTCAAAGAAAAAGTAAATTGGGAATTAAAAATCTTCTCAATAATATATGTGTATGTGAGAATATGTTTTTGTGTGTGATATATGTATGCATAAACCATAATGTAAAATATTTTAACTTAATTTCATAAACTTAATTATGGATACTACATTATAATCAAATAAGCATACATCATCATTTGTATTTGCAAGGTATATAAACCATGTCCATGCAAAATGTGATAAGCCTGTCTGTTTTCTTTAACATTGCAAATGCCCAAAAGTCAAATAGCAGTTAGTTGTACAATGGAGATTACAGTGCTGCTTACATTTAAGAGATTATTAATAGGCAATTCCAAAGTTCTCATTCAAAGAAAATAAAACAAGAAAATTTAAAGAATAAATCACTAATATGCATTCCATAGTCAAACTGAAAAAATTCAAATGCAAAAAGCAAATATTTACAGGACTCAGAGAATAACAAACACATTATATTGTGAATAACTTTTTAGCATGAACAATGGGTTGACTCAAAGTTGGAAAAAAATGTTTGAAGTGTTTCAAACATTAAAAAAAGTTTATAAGAAGCCAGCACATTGTACCCCCTGATTGCATTAATGTAAACAGCTATGATTTAATAATAAAAAAAAGAAATTAAAAAAAATGTTTAAAGTTTAAAATTTACTCTTCCCATCTATTTAACAAAATTACATTTCGTAGGAAAGGATGAAGCTCTTCAAACTGAAATGATTCCAAATGAAAACTTGGTCTATAGAACAAAGTAAAGAAGAAAAAAATGGTTAATAATTGTGAAATGGTTAAAGGGATTTTTTTTTCTTTTAACAATTACTTGATTTGTAAAATATTTACATTATTTGTGGAATCTTACAAAATTAGGTACAAAATATGTGACAACATTATCTTGTCCTCTCAATCATATCTACTCGAACTATGGATGTGTTTCACCTGCTAGTTGAGTCTGAGCTAGCACCACTAGCCAGGGGCTCACGGACCACCATTTCCTAGTATAGGGGTGGGAAATCATACATGATACAGATTTTGATCACAAAGCTGTGACTAGGGAAAAGGAAGTTTGGTAGACAGCCCATTGTCATAGGATTCACTGAGTATTTAAAATAATCCTGCTTAATTGAATAAGGAAAACATAAAAAGTCAGGAATTACCATTAACCCACTGGACTATGCCTCTCAAAGGGAAAGGAGTGGTGCTATCAGAAAAAATTCCAAGGTAGTGGAAAATTTTCTAAATCAATTGAGATTGGGGACAAAACCCAGCTTTATATATTTTTTAAATTCATGGAAATTCACTCAGTTTAAGAATGTGTCATCTCCTCTTTTCTCTCTCTCCCGCTCTCTCCCCCTCTGGGTGTCTTGTGTGTCTCTCTCTCTCCCCCCCTCTCTCTACCTTCTCTCTCTCCTCTCTTCCCCACCCCCTACTCTCCTTAATGCTGCTCTGCAGCATCCCCTGCCAATGAAGACATTTCGTACAAAAAAAGGAATGTGTCATTTATTTGAAACACTTAATAACTTAATTAGTTTGGATGTTTAAAAAAGTTTGTTAATAGGTTTAGCTATCGTTACTGAAATGGATAAATTTGAGCATTAAATACAATTTATTGATAGATGTAAAGGGCACATGGCTTTATGGGTGCCTAGTATTATTTGTGTTTGTATCAATCATTTTTTTTCATGCTGATATTTTAGGAAGGAGAACTGCAACAACAGATGAGAGTGAGTTGAACTGCTTGACTGGAGAGATAGAAATGATAGTGGCAAGAAAGTAGGTAACATTACAAAGGGATTTAGACTGAGGCAATATTCTGTATATTTAGACTTTTATTGATATATTGGAAATCCTTCATTTGTTTTAGTACACGTAATCCATACACAAATTATTTGAGCTGCAACAATTTGTGTATGGATTATTTGTAACATTGGGTTTGGATTATTTGTAAAATTGGGTCTGAGGAATGAATCTGAAACTTAGTCAGCTGTACAACTTTTAATAATTTACCTCAAGTCTATGAGCTTCTGACGTTTTACTTTTTATCACTTTAAATGCCTTTTTCACAGTGCAGTAACAATGATCAATTAAAGATTGTGTAGCAGTTTTCACATTGTAGGTTTGCAATACATTATCTACATTTAAAATAACAGTAATGACAACACAATAACAATGATCTAATAATTTGAAATTATGTCTTTTTGTCAATGATTAAGTTATTGAAGGGTGCATTTAAATATGGTGACATATGCAGTGACAGAGAGAGAAAAAGAATGAGGGAGGGGTGGGAAAAGGAAGAGCAGAGAGAGGGAAGGAGCGAGGGGCGTGGGGTCTCAGCGTGTGCCACACCTTTTGGGGGCAAAACACGATTGTAAGAGGGACTTTACCTAACAAATGCAATCAGTGTAACCTGGTTTCTTGTACCCTCAACAACTCCCCAACAATAAAAAAAAATTACAATGAAAAAAAAAAGAAAATCATGACATCTATCTTTAATGACACATGACTAATATGGAGATGGAATAATGTACATGAGAATATCAGAACATGCATTTGCTCATAGTACAATTGTGTTAAGTAACAAATTCCATGGAGCGTGAAATAGCATAACAATGTACAGAGAAGAATGCATTCTGTATTGCCGAGATTAGGAATCTGTTTAAAATGCTACAGGCAATTAAATTAGACTGTGGATTGCCCTGACATCTACCTAGATGAATTTTTTCTCAACTTGTTGAAAAGTTAATGACATATATATTTTTCAATATGTTTAAGAAAAACAAATTATAACAAAGTATAATCAACCAGCATGCTTGGATTTATTAAGGGAGACGAATGAAAATGTTAGGTTATGTACCTATATAGCTCCTAAAATGCGTAGGAAGAGATTAACAATCCAGACTGATGAGAGTAGCGATAAAGAAAAAAGTGTGACTCTACTCTATTGCTCTATTGATGACTTTAGAACAACTGACATAGAAGGAAGAGGTGCTTATTGTTATATCACTATTGTATCAAATTTTGTCATATTAAAAAAACATGGAAAGATGACAAGCAAAGGCATTACTTTACTGGATCCAACCTGAGAAAGAGGGGCATGATCTAAAGTTGAACAGAACATGCATAAAAGAAGGGAAGAAATATAGTAGGATTGTGGAGCAAAAGTTTGAGTATTGAAAATATAAATGAGGGTTTGAAAATGTCAATAAAATGAAAGATACTTATTTTCATTAAAATAAAATGAAAGATACTTAAAGTGAAAGATGTATTTGGTTGCAGAGGAGTAAGGTGTGAACGAAAGAAAAGGTGTGAAAAGAAAGAATGAGATGATCTTTTAAATGGTCTTTTAAAATAAAAATGTGGATTTGGAGTGTTCCTAACGCAAAGAAATAATAAACACCTGAGAGTGATTTATCTTTATCAACAACTAGGAAGACAGCTGGTAACAAAGCTTACTCACCCTGCAAGCAGTTTAAACTATTCCCTAAATATAATAGCAGGAAAATGAGATTTTTTGAAACCTATATTCAGATCAAATATGTAGACAATCTATCATAATTATGTATGTCATCATCATCTTTTATGTTGACATATGATCAAAATCTGGTCCCTAAAGCTATCACTCTGAACAAAATACTCCAGGTAAAAATAAAATAAAATAATTTTTGCATTCAGTATTATGCAATATATATTTAAAAATGACCTTTGAGTTATGGAATAGTGAGTAAGTAGTAAGAAGTTTGGACCGTTGGATCTAGAATTTCATCTGATGCTTATGTAACTTAAAACCTGACCTTTGAGTTTGACTTACCTCATTTGTGAAATTAAAATAAAACTCTGCCCTGAAAACACGTTGAAAGCTAAAGACTTCATCATAATTAATGTAAGTAATTGTAATACATTGAATTAATATAGCATGACCACTCAAAATAAAAAAATCACAGATAAAATTATATTCGGTTTTATCCATTAAATATGACTAGCAAAATAACACAATTACTATGTGAAATTATCCTTTCAAAATGGAAAACAGAGCATGTTCTTTAAAAGAGTCAGTTGATCTGAATCTGACATATGCATAAAAGTATATTCATAATATGTATCTTTATATATGTTATTATATATACATTTGTGTGTTGAATTTAGATATTGAAGAGTGCATGTGGGAATACGTAAAGTAAAAGTCATATCTGATGTGCTTTTATAAACTTGAAACCAATATTCGATTATTAGTTGCAAGTAGATTAGAAAAAATTAGGAATAGGATTACAGAGTATAGACAAAAGCAAAAACAGTAATGATGTGCGGCGCCTGTGGCTCAAAGGAGTAGGGCGCCAGCCCCATACCCTGGAGGTGGTGGGTTCAACCCAGCCCCAGCCAAAAACTGCAATAAAAAAAAAAAAAAAGGAAAAATTGATTTGGAATAAATTTCCTGGTTTTGAGCGCAAAGCGCGAGTCACTTTAATATTCTGAAGCCTGGTGTGTTGATTATTCCCCACCCTCTCACAGCTGCTGAACAGCCACAGTTGTAGGCTACAGGCTTTGAGGCCATTCTCTGCCAGGGTGGGACTGGTGCATGGGAGAGTGCTTTTTGGGGAGTAAAGAATGTGGAATCTTTAAAACTTGTTCAACGCAGGAGGATTTGCTCCAGACCACATAAGCAGATGAAATCTCTTTTCTTCTGTCATCTTAGTTTGGCCAGAGGAGTCTGTCTGTCTGGACACAAGGCTGTCAGAGTATTAAAACATCACATCTGTGATGTGTGACTGTGGGTCAGCTAAGGGTTTTTTCCTTGAGTCAGACTTCTAACTGTTTACCTTGTCAAGACTCTGTGCTTGTGTTAAGATCATAAATACCTTAAAACAATAGAAAGTAGCAAATAAATCCTTATAATTAACGTAATTAGTTATAGAATTAGTCTAGTTAATAGAAATACAAGTGCAGCGAGAACCATGATGGGATTGTTTCCCTTGCTTTCATGAGATTTAGGGTTGAAACACTGATGTATGAAATACATACACAGCTAGTGTGATACTTGAGGCAGCCTCACGAAGAAGGGTGTGCTGCCTCCCTGCTCTTAAAATTATCTCTTTGTCTTTGTCTGTTAATTATAATTTTCCTAATAATCCTACATCAATCGCTCACCCCACCAGGCCACAATAAAGGAGACCCATAGCGTGTCTGGGCTGGTTCCCCACTACAAAATTTGTACTAAATTGCAAATCCACATCGATGTGTAAAAAGCAATATTAACATGAATCTGATTCAAACTGGTAAATCAGAGAAGATCAACTATAAAAGCCCCTTTCAGACACGTCATTAGTAAGAGATATGAGTTAGGTAGAATTGCATTCACATACCGAGTTTTTAAAAGTATTTCATCATCAGATGAAAAAAATAGTGGGTGAGTATATGAATATTTGTCCTGTGGACCGATGAGAAGGGGTCGGGGTGATATAGCGTCTGAAAACTTCGAAGATTGACATGTAGTAGGCCGTGTATGAAGCTTAGGTTTTTCATCTCATGTTAACTCAAAACAAAATAAATGTGAAAAATTTTAAAAGGAAATAATTGGCTTCACTAAGATGATAAATGCTTTATATTGTTTTTCACTAGTAATAATCTACATGTATTTGGAAACAAAATATTCATCGTGGGAGGAATTTGTTTGGATAAGTAATTACCAAGTGCTCTTGGTCTTCGTAAAATCACATAATAGGGTGAGGACCTCGATTTTTAAAGTCATTCCATATATCCCTTCTCTTGCCCCATTATTATGAACCATATTTTCCTCATCCTATTACCTACCCCCACTGTCTACTGACATCATGAGTCTCCCTGAATGGTCAGGATTTTGCATTGTTAAGTTACTGAATTGGAACAAAAAGATGCCTCACCGCCAAAGATTTCAAATTCCAATTTTAAATTTCACAGCTCTCTTTCCAAGCAAAGTATTTTTTGGCTCACATGGCTTATTCTCTATAAGGTTTTTTGATATTGAGTAGGTTTTGTCATTTGACAATAGTTGTGTTCCTCCTGTCTCATCAGTTTGAGACTGCTTATTAATTAGAAGATTAGAGCAAGTTAGACATTTTAAAAAATCACACTTTTTCTTCATAGAAAAATAAATCTTTTTAAAAAGACTTCCTTCTTTTTCTTTCCTCACTAGATTAAAAATGAAAAAATATAAAGAAATTATGCTTTATTAATCTAGTGCCTTAAATCCATTTGAATTTGCAGGTAAATATTTTGATACTTATTATATATTTAAATAATACTTTTTACACCCACTAATTTTAATTTACGTTAACTTGAAAAGATTTAAATTGGAAGGTCAAATTCAATTTATGGCTCACTAAGTGAACTGGACAACTTTGATTATGACATTTAGCTTGTAAGTGGATAACAAAATTGAAAACTAAAATGATAAATAGTTCCCTATGAACAAATTATAAATGTATTCAAGATTGTGTTGACATGGTCTTCGTTTTTCTTTTATCAGACTGGAAGGGCTTTGTAATTATTTCTGGATTTCTACATCCTCCATTGCACTCATATATCAGTAGTATTCCAATGAAGCTATGTTTATTTTTCACATATGGTATAAACAATAATGTGAAAAACTTTTATTAAATTCAAATTCTAGTTATTTTTATATATATCCAGAAAGATAACACAAATTTGTCACTATCTGTATTTCTGTTTAATTTGTTTATTTTTATAGCTGTTCTATCCCGTGATTAAAATACCTAGTTCTGTGTTCCTCTTAAATCACACAATTGAGATAATCAAACAAGGACACAAAGTTTTTATCAGATAATTTCTGTCGTATAAAACAGCAGGGGCCATATAAGATTCATAGTGATTCTCTATTAGTTTTTAAATCCCTGAGTCATGATTTCTCAGTCATCTGGGTTGCTGAAATTAGATCTGAGGATTAGGATGTAATTTCTCAGTACAAATTGAATAAACTTATTTGTCTCTAGCAAAAAGAAACATGATATTAAGTAACATGCTTCCTATTTTGGCTATAATTTTTTGTAAATGATGATGAATGTTTTATTAGAATTATTTGTTATCCCCCAAATGTGGTAATGAATAGGCATGCATTTGATATCAGTATATTATGTTGACTCAGCCAATGGGATAATTTGTGGATGCACACCAGCAGGAAACAGGTGGATTGGTTGCATTTTTACAAGCAACATTTATACTTGTAGAATGAAGCAACGTAATCTTAATAAATTATTTTCCCTTAACATTCTAATTATTCAGGAGGAAAATGGTAAATGCATCAAAAAAATGGAAACCCCTATTATTGGAAAATTTAAATGTTAATGGGAATGATGGAAGCTTAATAATGGTAGATTATTTTTGTAAACATTTCCTGTGTTTAGAATTAAATGTTCACAGAGTGATAAGGATGCTGAGTGCTTATTTAATTTAGTTATAATAGCCTTAGTTCCCAAGTAAAATCTATAGGTTTGTAGTACATAGTTTGCTATAAATTTAAATCTTGGCATTGTTATCAAGTTAACTTAAAAAGTAATTTTTTTTTCTTTTTTTTAGTAGTTTTTGGCCGAGGCCAGGTTTGAACCCACCACCTCTGGTATATGGGGCCGGCGCCCTACTCCTTTGAGCCACAGGTGCCGTCCAAAAGTAATTTCTTAATTTTCACCTAAGTAGGCATTCTTAAAATTCATGTAATCTTGCTTTAATATGGCAGTAAAATAAAACTTCCATCAGAGTTTGAATTACCCTTGCAAATAATTGGAGACTTTGAACAGTCTGAATTTCAGGTGTTTATCATTGAGACTTGCATGGAGATTCATTAAAACTGACATAATTCTTTGAGATCTCAATTTTTTTTCATTTAAATTACAGGTGTAACAAGGGCATGTAGTATACAAAAATCAACATCAAAAGTTTTAAAATTAGTAGTTGAAGTCTTTATTTCTTATTCTGACTCTGCGACAATTGAAATGTGGGCATGGTTTTATCTCTTTTTGAAATAGACAGACAGAAATTGCCCAAATATATTCTTAAGCTCTTCTCTTTTTGCATAATAAGATATTTATTACACATAATAGTATGTCCATTATGAACACTTATCTGGCTTTATGAATAACTCATCCCCATCTTAATGGATTTTATTTTACCTATTCTACCACTGAGTCAAATCGTTTCCCATTTGTTTTAACTATACAACAATATTTCAGAATACATCTTTGTGGA
The DNA here is from genome assembly GCA_963574655.1 of Perodicticus potto. NCBI lineage: Eukaryota > Metazoa > Chordata > Mammalia > Primates > Lorisidae > Perodicticus > Perodicticus potto. The sequence continues at coordinate 6,700 of CAUYRH010009527.1, read as the reverse complement.
AATATGTCAACAAATCATTAGGTTAAATTGCTACCAGTGAAATATGTGAGCCAATGGTTTTCAATGAAGTTGTTAAATTGACCTTTGAAAATAATATCACTTTTTTATTGCTATCAAGATTATATGAGGACTTCTGGAACTTTTTCCCACCAATTTTAAAGTATTATATCTAATTAGATTTTCTCAATGCAAGGTGTCCCAGTTCCTAGTGTCATTATAAGTCACCAAACTCTGATCCCTCATAACTCTATAAATAATCATAGCTTGACATAGCAGAAAGGATTTACCAAGTTATAACTGCATTTTTAACCATTCATTATTCCTGGGACCTGGAATTACGAAACTGAAAATAGTATTAAAAAAAAAAACAGACATACAGGTCAATGTGAGAAAAAAACATGCACACACAGTCCTCCGTTGAATGATATTTAACTGAAAACCTACTATGGATAGAAGAAATTAGGGCAATTTATTGAAGAAATCTCAGGAAACAGGTAATGGACTAAAATTTAGAGTACAGGGCTGGCACCTGTGGCTCAGTGGGTAGGGTGCCGGTCCCACGTACCTAAGGGTGGTGGGTTCAAACCCAGCCCTGGCAAAACTGCAAAAATTAATAAATAATAAAATCATTAAAATGTTAAAAAAATAAAATAAAATTTAGAGTACACAAATGAGGCCGGTGCCTGTGGCTCAAAGAAGGAGGGCGCTTGACCCTTATGCTGGAGGTGGTGGGTTCAAACCCAGTACCAGCCAAAAACTGCAAAAAAAAAAAAAAAAAAGAAAAAAGAGTACACGAATGATACCTATATTAATAAGCAAATCTTCAAATCTGGTAGTACTTTATCATCTTCTTCACCAGTCTACTTTCTTTTATCCTTCTTCATGATCTTTCTTAATTAAAAATAAAAATGAGATCAATGCAGCATTGTTGGTATTAACGTCCAATAAAAGTTTTTGATAAGGTTTTTGATGGTCATCAGTCTTTACTGTAGCACAGCCTTGGAATAGCCTGAAGGAATACTGCCCCGTAGAAAGGAAAGAACAATGCTCACTAACAGGAGGAGACACTCAGGGCCCCGGCCATGTCCACGTGGCCCTCACTGTGCCTCTGGACACCACACCACACTTCCAGTGTGAAACCCTTGAAACCATTTGCCAGGTGATATAGATGATCCTTCTACTGTAATTCTGAAGGCCAGGTAATGTACCCCAGAGCATGTCTCAACTAATGATTGATAGTAGTTAATGCATAAATATTCCAGTGAATTTAAGTTCTTTTCTTGATGTTTGCAACTCACCCAAGTTGCAACTCACAGGCATTTGGAAGATACGGCCATAACAGAACGGCAGCAACAGGCAGCTGTAATTCACTTTCCCAGCACAGCTTCCACCAAAATCTCATTCTGCTGCCACCAAAATCAAAGGTGCTTTCTAAAGTGAGCCCTCCTGAGAATGTTCTACATAGATTGATAGAATGTATTTATTTCTTTACAATTTATCCTAAAATAAAGAAACAGAAAAATAAGATCAGAACAGGAAAGAAAAATGCCGATTGGGTACATTAATTAAAAATACAAATAACTTTATTTAAAAGTCTACATCTCCAACTTTATTAGGCAATAAGGAGTATTATTGGTGGCCTCATCTGTGTCTCTATGTGACATCCACAGGAGGAAGTAATGAAATTTGCTAAAATCCTATTCATTTTTTAAAAATGCCCTTAATCCTTTGCTATAGAGAAAAAACATTAAATGCAATTGAAACTATAGTTTCCAGACGTATATATGGTTCAAATATGAATATTTAAAGTAGCAATGGAATTTTTAAAGTCAATGTTAATAGAGGTGAATATTAGAAAGTGAAAGCAAAATGGTTTACTAAAGGTCTTTTTTATAATTTTGAAATTCTGAGGTAAGCATTATATATATGTATAAATGCAAAGTCTCACTGTCTCTCTCCATAGAGTGCAGTGGTATCACAGCTCACAGCAACCTCAACTCTTGGGCTTAAGTGATTCTCTTGACTCAGCCTCCCAAGTAGTGGGAACTGCAGGCGCCTGCCACAATGCCCGGCTATTTGTTGTTGTTGTTGTTGCAGTTATCATTGTTGTTTAGCAGGCTGGGCAGTTCGAACCCTCCAGCCTCCCTGTATGTGGCCAACACTCTAACTGCTGTGCTACAGGCACTGAACCAATATATTTTTAAAGATACTGCTAATGAAGTTTAAAATCAGTTGTTCAAACCATCAATTATAGTACAAAATGTTATATGAAATAGAAAAAAATATTTTTTAGAAAAAGTTCTTAAAATACTTCAAAAGCAAATAAAGTCTTCACAAAGTGAAATAAAGAAAACAGAAATAATTTCAGTCAATTAGTTAAGTATATTTTCTTTAAAATGTCATTGTAGGATTATAATATTATAATGTCATTGTAGGATTATAATAAGCATTTCTGTGGGGAATAAGTTAAGTTTTTGTTGAGTGGATAAGTAAATCAAATCTTTGTTTGATTTCAATTTTTGGAATGTTTATCACATTAAAAGTGTATTTAATATGATATGGGAATTTATTATGTGGTATTTTCTCAGCTCAATTTATGATCATGCCATGATCATATCTACTATTGAGAAGTATTAACAACTCTTGGCAATATTCTCTAAGCAGTTTACAAAGTGCTTATCCAGTTTGATCTAAGGGGACTGTACCACATTTATACAAAATGTAAATTGATTTTAAATTTTTAGAATAACCATTTTGTTTATTTCAGTGGACTTTATATCCAGTGATTAGGTTTTACCTTGAATGAAATGACTGTAGTTTAGGAAGCTCACAGAACAGTGTTGGAATGTATCTACATGTTTAAAAGGATGTGCATTAATAATACTCTGCACTTTTCATTGTAAGGAAGTCATTTTCACCCAGAAGTGCCAATTAGAATCAGTGAAGAAGAGATTTCTAAATATACCTCCCCTTCTTCTTTCCTCTGTCATCCACCCAGCCAGGTGTGTATTAGAACTCCACGCTTAAACAGAAAATCACTTAGGCAATTTGCAGAACCAAAGTAGAGGACTGAGACTCAGGGAAAGTTGGAGCAAGAAAGCTCCCCATAATTGTTCTTTTTACTCATTCATTTTTATGCATATATTTGATTCATTTTTACTGTAGCTCTTCTCTGCCCCAGAAAGTGTGATGAGAGCTTTGGGATACAATGGCTAGTAAATTGACTTGCTTTTTCTGGTGTTTTTGTGGTGGTTGTTCTGTTTCTATTTTTGCCTTAATTTTTTCTTTTCTATCTTCCACCATTTCTTTCTACTCCTCTTTCCTTCTTTCTGTTTTTCTTCTGCTTTTCTTCCTCTTGAGTTTCTGTCATCCTCTTATTCTCTTGAGCAAAAAATGAGATCACTAATGGGGCCTAAAGAAGTGGCAGATAAGCTACTTGAGAAAGAATCTTTGTGCTTCCCCAAAATAAAGTAACAAAAAGTTTGAGAAACAGAATAGGTAGTCCAGTTTAGGCTGAAGCTTATTTCTAGGTGATCAATGGTGGTTGGTGTGTGATAATGAGAGTTGGAGGCTGCCTGAGTTCACGTGGTGTTGGATGATGGCTCCTAAAGTAAATATTTAGAATGTCAAGAACCAGGGATAAAAATATGACTTGAAAAATATTCAATGCACCCCCTACCCCGTTAGGAAAAATTGTTTGAAAAATGGTGTAAACAGAAAAGAAGGTATGACGGTTAATTCTAGTTTCAATTTGACTGGATTCAGGGATACGTGGACAACTGGTAAAACATTACTTCTGGCACATCAATGAGGGTGTTTCCAGAAGAGATTGAGATTAGCCTTTGAATCAGTGGACCAGTTTCTCTTACTCGATGTGGGTGGGCACCGTCCATTATATTGAGTGCTCTCACGGTGCAAAAAGGCAGAGGAAAGAAGAATTCTCTTCTCTTCTGAAACCAGGATACCATCTTCTCCTGGATATTACATCTCCACATTCTCTTGCTTTTGAACTCCAAAAGTTGCACCACCATCTCCCAGGGTTCTCAGGCTTTTGCTGTCATTCTGAGAGCTACACCATCTGCTTCTTGGATTCTCAAGTCCTTGGACTTGAGTAGAGTAGTGTTCCTGACTTCCGTGGTCCTCCTGTTCACAGGTGGCCTGTCGTGGGACTTCTCAGCTTCAGTATCATGGGAGCCAATTCCCCTCACAAATCTCCTCTCCTATAGCTGTACGCATCAGTATTCACAACAACCCCGATTAAGACTGAAATTTTAATTAAGGATTTTTTTCTCAACTTATTCACTGGTGTAGTCTACACTGCTGAAAATTGGAAAAGGGAGAGATTTGTTATAAATACTATTAAATTGGCTTAAAATACTTGGTGGTCTCATATGTACATTGTAGTAGCCTAAGTTCACAGTACCTGCTACACAAAAATTGCCGCTTCATATAATGGCTGTGGTTTCAAATAAAGAACACACCTTCATATTGGTCCAAATATGTTTTATAAAAAAGTATGCACAATCTGTTCTAGCATATTTCCAATTAAAGCATAGAAAAGACTGAGTTGTGAATAAAAACAATTTTGTCCCCTAAAATTAATGATTGTTTCAGTGATCAGTCTAGAAACTTGGAATTGCTAGTATAGTGTTTAGAGTATTTTATGATTTCATAGAATCATATACCAAGATTGTGAAATAGAGTTAACAATATTAAAGTCTATTGAAATATTTATGCAAAAATGTGCTCATAAATGACTTAAAAATGTTTGTACATTCTTCACCGTCTAGCTCAGTGTTTTTTACTAAATTAATGTTTATTAATGAAGCATTTTATAATAAGAGAAAAAAGTCATTATTATTCAGATAAGAATGCAAAGTTGTTTTATTAACTCCACATTGGGGAAATGTAAATAAAAATATCTCTCTATGAGTTGTACCCTAAGTGAGACATACACAACAATTCCTGGTCTGTTTATAGAAAGCATAAGGTTCTTAGCGCATATTGATTTGAAAGGAATGTCACTACTGCTCCCAAATCGGCTTCTGCAGCCTTGTCTTTTTAGAGAAACACATTCAATTATTGGTCATGCCACACTTGGCTTCCTCTTTAAGATTGACTGCATTATATTACACCAATCTGGATGCACCCCATTGCTTCTGTTTGGAGATTCTCACAGTGAGATGTGGTAACAAAAGCCATGTTAACCTTGTAAAAGGGCATTCCCAAGAATGACTGTTAAGAACGTCTGGCTCTATTGCAAACTATTACCTCTATGTAGACATAGACAGTCATCAATCCATAAAAAATTCTTTGATCCTTGGTTATTACTATTTAAGATGTAAAAGGGAAAAAACAAAAATAAAAAACAGCGTACCCTTTAAGTTATGTTTTCTTCCAGACAATGGCAACCTTGAAACTTATGCTTGAATATAGCAAATAAAATTCTGAAGCCCACTGAACTTTTGAAGAGTTAGGATATTATTTATGGTGATGCATATGATTGCTTGGGTCAACCTATTTTGTATTAACTTATACTTAGAGTAAATAAATATTTATTGAGAATTTGCCTTGTATTTCTCTTTGTCTTGCAACTTAATATGCAAAATGTAATATGCAAATCTTATTTAGGTATCATAAAAACACCATGTTCTTGTGATTAAAATTCACAAGAATTAAATAAAATGCTATCAAGTGTTCCAAAAGACATTACTGTCTACAGGTGTGGATGAATCAGCATCAGCTAGGCTATATTTATAATATAGAACCTTTGAGTCTTCCCTGCAGAATCTGATGAAATATGACAAAAGTGAATTCAAGCTTATGAAAAATATTCCAAATATTTAAAGGGAATATTAATGCACAGGCAGATCCTCAAATTATATTGTTTTAAATCTCTTTTTTAAAATGGAACTGAGATGTAATTGTTTTTATAAATAATGCATTTTATATTTCTTAAAGACAATTGGTAGGCATTTTCTGTTTCTTTCAGCTTTACATAGTCTATAGATTGCTAAAATCAAGAAGAACCTCAAATTTTAGCATAAGTTATCAAAATTAATGTTATTTAATAGAGCATTGTGCCATATGGTATTGGAAACATGATTAAATACATGACATTCAAATGGCATTTTCGCAGTTGAGTTCCCAAACAACTTATTAAAAATGGTATAATATTAATGTCTTAGAAATTTTTTCAGACTAAAAAAGATGAAAACTCTCCAAATAATTTTATGAAAATAATATAGCATTAATGTCATGATATGATACTAACTGGTAAGTTATAAAAATATATGGGACCAACTATATAGAAAACATACAAACTTTTCTAAATAAAATCCAAAATTATGTAATATGACATTAATCTTGACAACTTTAAAAGTGATCTCTGGTTTTGGCATTTCGTTATGTGGACTAATCTTACTGGAGTTAGGTGATATCTCAAAGTAGTTTTGATTTGCATTTCTCTGATGATTAAAGATGGTGAGCATTTTTTCATATGTCTGTAGGCCTTGTGCCTGTCTTCTTTAGAGAAGTTTCTCTTCAAGTCTTTTGCTCATCCTGAGATGGGATCACTTGTTCTTTTCTTGCTAATATGTTTGAGTTCTCTGTGGATTCTGGTTATTAAACCTTTGTCGGAGGCATAACCTGCAAATATTTTCTCCCATTCTGAGGGCTGTCTGCTTGCTAAACTTACTAT
>CAUYRH010009525.1:0-31639 GCA_963574655.1 Perodicticus potto | reverse complement strand
TGGCAATTCCTCTCTGAAGCACAAGAACCAGGATGGCTAACAGAGCGTTTCATCATTTGAACAGGAGAAGGTGACACAGGAGAAACTAAGGGATCTGGATGGGGCAGTTGAAACATCTCAGGTTTAAACTTGGCATTCGCTATCTTCACACATTCCTCAAGTGTTGTGATGAATGTATTACATGTGGCACTAAGCAGAGAAGAGGCTTCATTCATATTCTCTATGCTGGGAGAGGAATGATTCTCATCATGGTGAACAAATTCCTGGATCGTGTGAACTTGTTGCATTAGGAGACCACAGTAGAGGCGAAGTTCAGACATTTCGGTTTTCAGAGACTCACTGGTTTCATTTATTTCTTTTTCTTTTTTAGTCCTGGTATCAGTCAAACATGCTTTGGAGCTCCTCAGAGCAACCAGCCACCTCTCTGTCTTTCAGCTGCATTCGCTGCCTTCCTGCAGAAATGCTGCTCTCCTGGAATGATTAATTCCATCCTTGTATTGTCTGCTGAATGAACTTCAATTTCACAAACTGCCATCTTTATACTTCCTTTGCTCCCTTTGCAAACTTCATCCTGTGAATCATAGTGGGATAGGATTCCATTATCTAAAACAAACCAACGAGGCTGCCAACCTGTGAGATAGTGGTCCACTCGTACAGAACCCCCTCCATGCTTCCGAGCCCCGCACCGCGCATCCTCCTGGCCCGGCGCGGAGCCTGGGGCAGCCGCTCGCGGTCCGTCCGAGCCCGTCCCCGGGCGCCCCTGGTCAGCACGACGCCGCCCTCAGCCCGCGCGCGCCGCCGGGACGTGGCGGCCCTTAGAGGCTGAGACGGCAGGCGCCGTGTGGAGTTCGGGGGCCGCGCGCTCAGACATCCCCGGGTGAACCTTGCGGCGGCCGATCCGCAGCAACCGCAAAAACGCGCCCGCGGCCGGCCCCCCGCTCGCGCTTCCGCCGCCCGGCTGCTCCCTCCCACGCCCCGGCGCTTCCTCCTCCCCGCCTGCCTGCCTTCCCCCAAATGCATCAATTTTAATACACCATATAGAATTTCTCTAAAAGCATTCATATGGCCTAGAATAGATACAGCCTGTTGGGTAGCAGATAGCAACCTCTAGATTCTTGGGAGCCACCTGCTTTTTGCATACGAGAGCAATTTGGTCCAGAAAGTGAAAAGTGGGCCTTGTTAAGAAGGAAGGGGTAGTGGATTAAAAGTCTTCGCAATTCAGACAACACAATTTTCTTACCCACAAAGCAGAGTCTCTTCAACTTCATCTGTACCATAATGGCCACCTGTGCGAGAGGTAAGGGGCTTGTCAGGGTTAACTTGTCGTTCTCACAACACTCTGGGAAATTTTGTTCAATTCGGCAGATGAGAAACCCAAGTCTTAGCGATCACATGACTCATAATGGCGTAGGTAACCAGGGTTTGCACCTGGGTCACTGTGACTCTACCTTCTGAGCATTTATTCACTACCCTCCGTTGATGGTAGGTAGGATTTGGTGGATTCGTTCTTCATAATGTGATGACTTTAGAGAAAGCCGAGGATGAGTGTTTCTGAACTGTAGAAAGGCATTTGGTAGTTTTGTTTGTTTGTTTGTTGGTTTGTTTGTTTGTTTGAGACAGAGTCCCATTTTGACTCCCTCGGTAGAGTGCGGTGGTGTCAAAGCTCACAGCAACCTCAAACTTTTGGGGCTTAAGCAACTCGCTTGCTTCAGCCTCCCAAGTAGTTGGGACGACAGGTGCCCACCACAATGCTGGGCTATTTATTGTTTCTAGTTGTCATTGCTGTTTGGCAGGCCTGGGCTGGGTTCCAACCCACCAGCTCTGGTGTATATGGCTGGTGTCCCAGCCACTGAGCTACAGGTGCCAAGCCAGTCATTTGGTGGTTTTTAAGGATATTCATGTAGATGGGATAGAACGAAGTCAGTTATATGGGTACACAAGGATTCTAGACTTCCCCAAATCAAGGGAACAACACAGACAAACTTGGCCAATTTGTGACCTTCCTGGGTGGCTCTTAGCCATGGCTGAGGGGAGGTGGGGTGTTAATACTCCAGCTCCCTCACTGTCCTGAGGTGCCTCTTCTGTGCCAACCCCCACCCCTCAAGAGCTCCCCAGCAGGACTGAGTCCCACTTGTAACTTGTAACGGAGTCCCACAGGAGTAACTTGCTTGAGAACACCGTATACCAATTTCTTTTTCCTCCCCCGTATACCAATTTCTTTTTCCTCCGTATCTCACCCTTTTTACCACTCAAATCAACTAGGAATGCTTATTTCCAGGTCTGCTTCTCCCAGGTCTGGGAAGTTCCGAACTAAGGCACATGGATTCTGCTTTGGGTTTTGCTTAACTTTGATTATATTTGCTTCTCTTTGAACCAGGCAAGTCATGTCATCATGCTTTAGTCTTCTGCATTTATTACACGCCTTATGTAATCATCAGGCAGATTATAACAGAATTTAGCACTAAACTCGGACTTAGCAGGAGAACAATTCAAAAATGAAAGGGGAAGGCAAGATATAAATCAAAAGGATTTAGTCAAAGAGAAAATACTTGATTGCTGTGATTGCTGCTACATTACTATTGGTTAAAATACCATTGATTGTCTACAGAGCCCCATTAGCAGTGATAAGGGGCTCTTTTCTTTCATCTTCCTGCTTAATTTCCTGTCTAATGACTTTAAAGGAAGAAGTCTTTGGCACTAGAAATTGCCTTAGATTGTAACAAAAAAATAAAAAGAAGATCCAGGACCTTTTTTGTATTTCTTTTAATAGTCTTTCAGGGACATAGTATAATTGAATCCAGACACTTCCAGAGGGTGAATTATATGATAATAATTCAGACCTTTTCGTTTAATAGGAGCTGGCCTGTGGCCTTGGGCCCAGTAGATCTGAAGGGTGAATTACTGCACCATAACTCACTAGCTTCCATTTAAAGACACCTGGTTAAAAAGAATTAACATCGACAACCAAGTCAGGCAAAGGCAGCCCAAGAACTAAGTGTAAGAGATGAAGGTAACACAGAAATGAATTTGGGAAGTTGGTTCCTCACTTCAAAGAAGTCAGACATCAGAGAAAAATGTGTGACCCTCAATAAAAAGGAAAGACCTCTCAGCCCAGCAGAGTGCTGGGTGTTTTTTTCACTGCAGCTCTGACACATGGCACACATGGGCAGAAGTCTCAAGTGTGCCATCCTTTCATATTTGATAAAATAACCAACTGGGCTTAAAAACCTGGATATAGTTAAGGTGTTCAGCAGGGACCTGCATCCTGGAGGCAGAGTGGACAGGGACTACTGATGTTGTTCTTTCTCTCTTCCTCTAAAAATGTTTTTCTAACTGCTGCCTGAAATTTCATCATTAGCAATTCGTTCATTTGAGTTAAACATTGACATCTTTCTATTTCCTTTCTTTTAAAAAAAAAAAGGAATTGACATTGGACATAAGTGAAATGTTGTGGCACTTAAAACCTCAAACTCTTGGGCTTAAGAGATTCTCTTGCCTCAGCCTCCCAAGTAGCTGGGACTACAGGCGCCCGCCACAACGCCCGGCTATTTTTTGGTTGTAGTTGTCATTGTTGTTTGGCAGGCCCGGGCTGGATTTGAACCTCCAGCTCTGGTGTATGTGGCTGACGCCCTAGCCACTGAGCTACAGGTGCCGAGCCAATATAGCATCTTCTTAAAGCTGCTATGAAGATGAGATAAAAGAACAGACATGAAACTTACCAAAATGTCTGACATCAAGTAAGATTTCAATAAAAAGTGAACATTAGTATAAAAATATCTTTTAGAAAGTGATGTGCATGTAAAGAATTTCATCACTGATTGTGTTCTTTTAGATTCTAGAAAGTGAATATTGTTCCATGCTAAAAACAAAAGGATGATTGATTGATAGACACTTTTCCCTAATATTGCAATAATGGATACTTTGCTACCTCTGGAGTAAATCGAACTTTTTTTGCAAATTTCTAGAATTTACAACCCCTTCAATTGCAAAGGATCCCGTCTACTTATGAGGTTAGGAACAGCTAATAATAGGACAGGTCCCATTTTCATGTCCTCTGAGACCTCTGCCTGTCATTTGCCAACCTTTTGCTATCTGTCCCAAACTTTTACCTAAAGATAAAAAAGAAAATGCTTATAATTCATTATAGTTCATTAAAATGAAAATAAAACTTATTTTGCATTAAAATGAAAAAAATATGACTCATTTATTATTAGCATATAAATGGCATTTTTTAATGTCACTCAGCCTCAAAATCACTTACATTTTCAGTGATCACAGCACACAAAATTAATTTTTGATAGCCTTTTGTGATTTGGGTGAAAATTCTTATTTCCTTTTTTGTGCTTTAAACAGAAAACTGTATCCACTGCTATTCATAGCATATTTTAGATAATGAAGCAATTAAAAATACATGGATTTAAGATCTTATCTCATTTTTCCTTTGGCCTATTTCTGCTTCATTATTCATGAAGGGATATGTTTAATTCAGAGTTAGTAATTGCAGATATATCTGGTATAAATTGCACCTCATATTCTTTACCCATTTCAATTTATTTTAGCAAATAGATCTCTATTTGAAAAACAGTCATTGCAAGAGGGAGAGTGTGACAAAAATGCAAAATCTCTGTATGTATGTGTATGTGTGTAGTGATTGGCATATCAAAACAAAATCCCAAAAATATTAATAACTACTTTTTATAAGAGCCACGTAGTGTGATGGACAATTTTATATGGCATCTCATTCAATCCTAAGAGTAACTTTTGGAGAGAGGTACAGTTAATTCTCCGATTTCGTAGATCTGGAGGCCCAGGCTCAGAGAGGTTACAAAACTGGCTTAAAATCAAATTGCTAGATGTGACAGAGAACCACAATTGGATCCTGGCTTGTCTGTCTCCAGATTTTGTGTTTTAAACCACTTTATCCCCTGTGTGCTAAAACTAAGTGTGTAAGAACCTTGGAGAGATATGCCAAAATCTGCTAAAATCTTCCTGCTGTTTCACCTACTGGCATCTACAGTTCATAAAGCTGCTGGCCTGGAGCCTGTGACTTGTTTTCCATGAGCCCTAAATACATTTAAGGAATTTATCCTTGAGAAGTAAAAGAACAAGTACATATAATAGTTTCTTATAATATAACTTGTCACAGGGTTTTATATACCAGTAAAAAAAGAGAAAAGAAAAAGGAAGAGAAGAAAAGAAAAAAAGAAGCAAGGAAATAACTTGGAAAATATTCCATTGTGGGTTAAAGAAACTCGGATACATTTATTTGGTATAATACTATGGCTCTGCCAAAAATAATGATGGGGATCTCAGTTTACTGACATGAAAAAAAATGGTGCAATTTATACAAATAACAGGATCATAAAACCGTATGTGTAATAAATTTTAATAAAAACAGTCTATATGTGTACATACATGTGTCCATAAGAGGAAAGAGAAGCTAGGACATTTCAGCCCAATAGAAATACAACACAAGCCACACATGTAATTTAAAATTTTCTAATAGTCATATCAGGAAGTAAAAAAGAGGTTAAAATTAATTTTAGTTACATTAAAACAAAATTGGTTTATTCCTAAATGCACAAAATATGATCATTTCAACCTGTAATCAATCTAAAAATTATTAATGGGATATTTTACTTATTTATTCACTCATCTTTTTTTGTACTCAATCTTTGGACATCTGGTGGACTCTGGACCAGTCCACATTTCTAGTACTCACAGGGGGCTAGGGATCACCACATAACACAGGGTCGGACGAGAAGGAAATACATTGTTATATTCAAGTGGTTCATCTTTGGCCAGTGTTATTTTCCTGCTTTCACCATACTATTTTGATAATCTGATTCTTTTTTTTTAACTTTAAAAACAGAGCAGATCATCAGAAAAACAATAATGCTATTTCCAAGTGGGAAGGCAGTGCCTCTCTGGATCTGATAAATCACTTGTCCAGGGTCATACAGCTAAGACTCTGTGGCTGAGGATTTAAAAATAAAAATTCTTACTTTGAAATTTAATTAATTAATTAATTAATTAAAATTTGTGTGAATTGAATGCAATTCTGTTACAAGCATAGATTGCATAGTCATCAAATCATGGTTTTTAGGGTATCCATCACCTGGACAATCTATATTGTACCCATTAAGGTCTCTGCCCTCTAACCCCTTTACCCTTTGAGTCTTAGTTGTCTATCATTTTACTTCACATGTCCACGGTATGCATCATTTAGTACCAATGTGTGAGTGAGCATATGTGCTTTCTGGTTTGCTGCATCTGGCTTATTTCACTTAACATGATGGCTTCCAGTTCTAGTGGAGAAGGATTTGAATACCTCAGTCTACTTGTAGAGGACAAGCTCTTTGCTGCCATCTACCCTAGCTGAGAAGAGTGGTGTGTAACTAGAAATGCTACTGGTCTTGGCTGGTCCTTCTCACGGGGCCAGGACACTCATGCCTTCACGTTCCACTTTTTGCTCCCACTGCCAAGTCTCAGTGTCCTGGGCCTTCCTGCCAAAGTCTGGGTACAGATTGCTTCTCTGCCTGCTTCTCTGCCTGAGTTCCAGCCCAGTTCATGAGCTCTCCCTCCAGTGAAATGCTGCCCAGTCCCTGCCTCCTTAGTGGTGGCAAAATATCACTTTGATTAATTTACTATATTGTGATGTGATCATGTTGACATTGCTCCTGGAAAGAAAACGTTAATTAAGAAAGAAGCATCTTTGCTCATTCTTTGACTCTGTCAACAGATTGCATTGATCTCCTTTTGGGTACTCCTTGGGGAAAATTGCCATCTTCCTGGAGTATAAGTTCTGGCAGGGAGATAGGGAAAAATGTGAGAAAATAAATGTGCAATATGCCAGGTATTGATGAGGGGAATGGAGACAAAGAGAGACCAACAAGTTCTTGTAGGGTGATCACATCTTATGAGCCAGTGTGTCTTGAAGCTATTTGGGAGACAATCATCTAGCAATTGCAAAGGCCTGAAGGCAGGAACAAGCTTGGCATGGCTGAGGAACCATGGAGGGTTATAATGGCGGGAGCAGAGCTTATTCTGTGGGTTTCAGGGGTATGAAATAGAGGTTGGGAGTTAAGAGTCAAGTGAACCTGAGCTGCCTAACATGCAATTTTATTGTCACTACTCTGATAGAATCTCTTTTGGTCGCCCCAGAGTGTTGACAATGACAAATAAGTTTGGGGCGTATCAGAAAAAGAGGCTGAGTTATTCCAAGGGTCCACACAGTGCAGAAAGAAGAGAACTACCTTGAGAGGTAAAATGTGAACTGGATGGAAAGCAGCAGCGGGGCGGGAACTTGCAGGTGGACAAAACGAAGAGAAACATGAAACCTGAGGAATTCATGAAAGCCTCGCAGGATACGACAATGACAGAACATGGGATGGGGGCTCAGAATAAATGTGTTTAAAACCCTCAGGAAGGCGTGACCTCAACCTACCTCTGGGTCAAACATAATTAGGACTCCAAATGTATGGAGCGTTGTATTGTCTTAATTTTGTTTGTTCTTAGCAGGTGCTCTTAGTGGTTTAAACCAAATTTTCAAACTGTTTTTTAAAATCTATATTAAATAATAGACAAATTGGTAGGTGGAAAGCAAAAGCATAAATTGGTGGGTGAAAAGCAAATTGGGATTTTTCAAATAGTGGGATTCCTTGGTATATATAAAATGTTATTTGGGATAGAAGAAACTCGATATGAAAATCTTACTTATGCCACACAGACATACCACCACCCTGGCAGGCAAATGACCATTTTCATCAATCTTGTAGAGTGTGAATTTCCTGTTTTTTGGCTGCAGAAAGGATGATGTCCAAAAAATAGGTAGGGTTCGCTTTGTGTGCCAATTGTCCATGCTGCCAGAAAATGATGCCATCTTGATGTCATTCCTATATACTCCTTTCTTCACCCAGAGTAATGCTCTGTCACACATAAGCGTCATAACATGATCTCTGAGTTCCAGTCTCTGGTGGGCCACTGACGAGATTGGATTTACCATAAATCCTCTCAATCTCAGTTTTCTCAGTTTGGTAAACGTAGGGTTAATTATTAAAATGAGGAGAAATATGTTGCACCAACGATCAAACAAAAGAATGCTTGGCAAAGAGTCCAGCCAGTAATAAACTCTCAATAAAGGTTGGCATTAAATAAATGAATGCATTTAGTCCATCAGCAAACAGCTGATGTACATCAGCTCAACAAAATGTATTTTGTTTCATTTCTTTCCTTTTTTTTTTCCCTTAGAGAAAAATGACAGAGATTCACTTTCTAAGAAATTACACTGTGTTCAATGACTTCCCATCAAGAGTAGGCAATGTTCCGTAGCCTGCCATTGGTAAGTATGAATGGGCCCATGTCAGACAAGTCATGGCTTTTAATCTCCCTTTATTTGTCATGTCACCTGTCAGTGACCTTGACTATTGCCGGCTGCCTCATGTTCTGCAATTTCCTGATAAGTGTGTTTACGGCTTTTGAAGTTATGTCTGCCGAAAACCACATCTGGTTCACCACCGCCTCAGCAGACACACAGTGAAATATAAAGACCAATTCTGCAGCATACACAACCCATGGCTCTTTTCCCCAGACAATTCCAGATGGAGTGAACTCAGTAGAGGCCATTCTTTGATGGCTGAGGATCTCGGGGATGTGAGAGAGGAACACCAGGCCTGATTGTAAGCCGTCTTGGAGCTGGCAGGGGTGCCATTGAGCTTAGACTCGGGAATAGTGAGTGAGCTCTCTTGCCCCAGGGAGGGTTGCAAAGCTTTGTGACACCCACATCTCTGTTCAGTCTATGAAGACCTTTTGCGAAGAGCTGAGTTGAGATTTCCCAAATGAAGTAACAGTTCCTGCTTTAGTGATCTCAGTTGGCAAACACAATGTGAATATTGGTGTCCAAAGGAAGTCTGGTACTAAGAGTGGTTGGTGAAGCATTTTATTCTTTAAGGGGCTATGAATTGTACAGCACCATTATTTAAAAATCAAATTTAAAGTATCAGCTCCCATCTATTGAATATCTGCTACATGCTAGATACTCTTGAGTGGCTTCCTTAACTGGCTACAACAATTCTATGAGATAGCTGTCAAGAGGTGCATTTTATAGATGTGGAAAGTAAAGCTCAAAGACTCAAAGCAACTTGCCTAAAGATGGTCAGTCCTTAGAACTTGAGGGTGTGTAAAATTTTTGACTATTGCGAATCTGTCATTTACACTAAGTACATTTGCGCCTTGCTGTTTAATTGCTGGGTCTTAAGCTGTCTGTATGTTCAGCAACTGGATACTGCCAACCCATTTTCCAAGGTGATTATATCAATTTATTTCAATTATATCAATTTATTCTAAGCAGCAGAGCCAAATTGGAAGCTGGATCTGGCTGATTCCACCTCTAAAATTTTTAATCACTGCAATATACTCCACCTAAGTACCAGGTATAAATAATAGGGACTTCCAAGGGAGGGTTTGATCTTGGCAAGTAGAGGGTTTTGGTCTGTAGAGATTGTTTTGTTTTGTAAACATCTTAATTAACATACAACACACACGCAGTAAAGTGCATAAATCTCAAGTGAACAGCTCAGTGAATTTGTACAAAGTGATTCTGCCCATTCCACCACCACCTGACCAAGATGGAGATCATTGCTAGTGTCATTTACGGCTTCCCCCAGCTTTGTTCTCAGTCAAGATTATCTCACTAACCCTTCCCATTTCCACATACATTTTAGCACCATGTAGTCATTTTTTCCACAACAAAAAATACCTGTTGAAATTTTGATGGAGATTGCATTGAAAGGATTGGTTAATTTGAGGATTTTATTAGATCAGTTCTGCCCTAAGTGTTTGAAAGACTTCTCTTACTAGAAGTAAGACTTCTCTTACTAGAAGAGGGCACTTTGGTCTGGAGTGAGTGTGTGTGAGAGGGGTCGAAAGAAGGGAAAGATGAATATAGGTTTAATTTCTTTATTAGCTATAGGAGTCTTTGGATTTTCTGATGTTTTTCATGTCCATTTTTCTATTTTTTAAAAGAAAAATTTCTGTTTCATCTAAATTTTCCTATCTATTGACTTAAGGGTGTTCTATAATGCATGGAGCAATTATTTGGCTCAATAGAAGTGTTCTTTGTCTAGATTGTGGTAGTGTTTACATGGGAGTATACATTTATCAAGACTTACTAAACTGGGCACTTTAAATGAGCACATTTTATTTTGTAGAAATTATACCTCAGTAATGTTGCATAAAAAACATACAGTGCTAACCTTTCTTCACCTATAATTATGTAAAAAATTAAAAACCCAATAACATCAAGTATTGACAGCAAATGGGAAACACTACAGGAGAGGGTATACATTGGTACAACCCCCTGGAAGGACAAGTTGGAGAAATCTTTTAAAGCTGAAAATGGACATATGATATCATGTAGAAATTCCAACTAGAGGCACACATATTAGAGAGACTTTCCTACCTATAGGAAGATAATGCAACATTTATTGCAGCCCTGTTTGTAAGAGGAAGAATAATAAAAAATGCAGCCATCATTCAGAAGCTTAATTGTAGTATACATACATGGTAGCCTTCAAATATAGCAAATTGGAACTCCATGTTTCAGCTTGAATAAATCTCTTAAACAGTATCAATTTTATTTTCTCACAGCTCTAGAGGCTTTAGGAGTCCAAAATCAAGGTATCAGTAAGGCCAGCCTCTTTCAGGGCTCTAAAAGAGAATTTGTTCTATGCCCCTTTCTTGGCTTTGGGTATCCTTGGCATTCTTTGGCTCCAAATCTGCCTCTGTCTTCACAAGGCATTCTCCCACGTGTATCTGAGTCTGTGTCTCTTCTCTTCTTAAAAGGACACAAGTCATATTGGATTAGGACCCACCTGAAATCAGTATCTTGACTTTGCAGATTACATCTTCAAAGATCTTTTGTCTAAATAAGGTCATATTCAAAGCTATTGGGAGTTAGGGCCCCTAGCTATTTTGGGGGGAGGGGGACACAGTTCAATTCAGAACACCTTCTTCTCCTCCTCCCATGTCTTATTAACCCCTTCTAAATATTTCAGTTGGTCAGAATGTGGATGTGACGGCAGGAGCTAAAACAGCCATCTTGGACCACAAGGTAATTTGAGAATGGAGTTTACAAAGAGAGGAACTAAAAGATAGAAGGAAACTGGGTTCTTAACATCATAAAAGGCGATATCAGATCTAGTCTACAAAGTCTATCTACAAAGACTTCATATGAGAGAGAAATAAATATCTACCTCTAAAACACCTTTATTTGAGGGATTTCTTTTACTTACAGCAAACTTAATCTTGACTTCCATACACACACTCACACACACATTTGTATGTATAATTTGTTTCACTATAAGTGTGAATATACCACACTCATGAAGTGGTTATCTCTGAGTTAAAGAGAGTGAAATGAGAAGTGATGATAAAGGGAACTTTAACTTTCTCTGTCATGGTTTATTTCTTTCATTAAAAGAAGATAAAGAAAATATACCCAAAGTGTAATATTATAAATTCTAGGAGGGAACCATGGTCACAAATCATGATAACGTTAATCTTTGCATTCTGAATTTTTAAATTTGTTTCCCTCACTCCCAAATTCCTTAAAACTTGTGAGGACTCCATCTGCAATTTTTACTCCAAGTCACCTGAATCAACTTGGAATTCCCTGCATGCACTGGCTACTTTCGACCCTCTCTGACCATCTTCTCCTTCCTGGAATGTCCTTCTTCCCTTTTTCTCCTGGACACCTCCTGCATGTCCTCTTTCAAATCTAAGCTCCGAGTAATAGCTGGTGATGAGGCATCTAATTAAGCATTTAGGAAATCAGCAACATTTAGATCCCTATCTATTCCAAAATAAAAGCTTAATAGATGACATAGTTTTCATAACTGTTTAAATGACAAAACTAATTCCTGCTTATTGTAAAAAAAATCTAAGACCAGTACGATAAAGGCATATAAAAGTCAAAATTAAAACGTGCCTTTTATCATCTCTATTATATTCCAGACATGACTCATTTGAATAAAGATTTAAATATCTTTTTTTTTTTTTTTGAGACAGAGCCTCAAGCTGTCACCCTGAATAGAGTGTTGTGGCATCACAGCTCACAGCAACTCCAATTCCTGGGTTCAAGTGAGTCTCTTGCCTCCGCCTCCCAAGTAGCTGGGACTATAGGCGCCCGCCACAACGCCCACCCATTTTTTGGTTGCAGCCGTCATTGTTGTTTGGTGGGCCCGGCTGGATTTGAACCCACCAGCTCAGGTGTACGTGGCTGGCGCCTTAGCCTGTTGAGCCACAGGTGCCGAGCCAGATTTAAATATCTTAAAACTAAAGTGCTAGGATAAACCTAGGGGGCTATTTTAAACATCTAGTGGTAGAAACTATTTTTCTTATATGGAACTAAGGGCATAAATCACCAGATTCTTCTGTAAGAAAACACTTTTTAAAATTTCATTAAGTGACAAACTGGGAAAATATTTGCAACATACATAATGGTTGAGAATGACAATATTCTTAACATATAAAGAGAAATTTGGAATTAATATAGAAGGAATTTTGAGAAGCAGAAAATAGATGTAACTGATACATACAAATAAGTAATAACACACATCCACTGGGAAAATTGTCACATTCACTCCAATTCTGGTGGAGTTGAAAATTAGCAAAACTTTCTGGGATGAAATCTGGCCTTATATATTTAAAAGCTTGATAAAGATTGAGTAGTTCCCATCCCCATTTATCCATGGTTTTGCTTTCCAGAGTTTCAGTTGTCTATGGCACAATGCAATAAGATCTCAAGAAAGAGGCCACATTCTCATAATTTTATGATAGAATATTATGATAATTTATTTTATAATTATTATTCATTTCTTATTTTGCCTAATTTATAAATTAAACTCTATCATAGGTATGTACAGGAAAAAAGTTTATATAACGTTTGGTACCAACTGAAGTTTCAGGCATCCACTAGGGATCTTAGAACATATTCCCTGTGGATAAGGAGGATGACAGTACATGATTTTGATTCAGCGATTTCACTGCTGGGAATTCATTCTGAGAAAATAAAGAGGATATGTGCAAAAAAATAGTTGCAAACACATTTATCACAATATTGTATATGAGGTTGGACAATTAAGTTCACAAACTCATTCTAGAAAAAGTGGTACACATCTCATTGCTGAATATCACTACAGTCACCAGGTGGCAAAGGGGAACACCTTGAAGGGGACTGTTGTTGCATTCAGCGATGGGATATGTAGCACATGGTCCAGGATGAGTTTGAGAACTTAATTGTCAGACCTTGTATACAGGTATAGTAGCAAAAGAAATTGTAAATAATCTAAAAGCCCAAGTTAGAGTTTTCATTGAACAAATTATGGTACATTCATTGAACAGAATAGTATGAAGATTATTAAACTGATTTAATGTCTTAGGAAAATGGTCACAACATATAAAGTGAAAAATGAACAGATTAAAATATAGTGTATATTATATAATTCAGCTTTGTAAAAAGGGTAGATATACGTGTCTACCATACAGACAGAAGACTGGAAAAATCTGCATCACTGTGTGTGCGCGCGTGGCCTTGTGGGCGTGTGTGTTCATGGTTTCAGAGTGGTGGAGTACGGGTAATTTTCATTTTCTTTTCATTTATCAATGTGTTAACAATGAAAGGTCTTGACTAGATCATCTGATCCTTTGGGAAGCCTTCCTGACTTGTCTTTATAAATGCCTTCCCTGTGTGATTTCACTGTGTATGTCTCATGAGACTAGCAGGCAGAACCCTACGTGTTAAATTTCCTTGTTCTTCACTAGATGGTAACTTCCTTGAAAAAAAAAGTGACATGTCTTGCTTTATTGGTGTAAATCTCCGTTTGTAGCTCAAAGAATGTTTATGGAATAGTGAATTAAGAGTATCTTGTAATTTGGTCTTCTAAGTAACTATGTGCTAGCTCCCTACTGTTTAATTTTTAAAATTGGAAGTCACAAATTATCTGAGCTGACATGAGTTAATTGCTTCAAACTGAATTTTGCAGATAGAGAAATGAAGACTGGAGAGAGATGGGGTGATGATTAATGTCACAGCTGGTCAGGGACAGACTAGGACTCCACCGCTTTTGTGATTTTTCTTCTGGGACCTTCCTGATTTTCTTTTGTCATCTGAGAGGAAATGTGAGAGGCAGGGAGTTTTGAAAAAGGATGAATATTTCTGGGGAGGGCAGGAATAGGATAGGGAGAAAGGAAGAAATCTGGGTATCAATGAGAAACTAGGTTCAAAGCTAGATTTTGAGAAATTCCCTCTGTCTCCATGCTATGAAATCCTTTGTGTATTTGTTTATCGGAGGAAGATGCAGAAAACTTTATGTCAGGCAGCATGGTGAATTCCACCTACCTCTAACACAACCACCCCCAGAAATCTCAAGCTGTTGCTTTCTTTCCTCTTCTGTGCCCTAATGGTCTCCCCACCTCCTGAATTTGCTGGGTCATTGCTTATCTGTTTCCACCTGGCTGCCTTTGAATAGCCAGTGTCAGTGAGTGAATTCAAGCTCCCAGTGAAGGGGGAAGGCGAGTTTATTTCTGAAAATGGACCTGACTTCACACTTAATCATGTTTCTGCGTACTCTCTGTTGCTCTGGGCAAACAGCTGGAAGTCAGTTGAGCCATATAAGCAACTGATTTGTACAGCTTTCTGTATAACATGTATTTTCTTCTTGAATCTTCATAACCACTCTGTGAGGACATCAGAGCTACTCCCCCCATTTTACAGATTAGAACACTGAGTCTCATAGACAGGAGGTGATTTACCTGGGTTGAGCAGCAGCGAGTGACTGAGGTTGGCTGAGAAGCTGAAGGTTCTCATTATGAGGAAGTTAAATTAGCTCTCCCCTTTCTAGTAGGTAGTATTCACAATGAGCCTCAAGGCAGCAGACTTTTGAAAACAAATGACTTTGGTGTTTACACAACAGTTATGAACAAGTAATGGAAAGGAATCTGGCCCTCAGCCATAGCTCATGAGATCTGATGAGAAATTCAATATTAGTCATTCTTAGAAGACCCTTGTGTCTTCTTGGGGTTGTAGATAAACAAAGCACAACCTGGTTCTGAGTTTCCTGAGGATGTCATTACTAAAGGTGCTTTTTTGCCTCTGTTACAATGCAAAGGAGAGCCAGCTTTGTGCCATTTGTTAGTGAAGGCCCGGACAAGTCCCCCAGAATTTCATCTCCATGGACCACAGACTCAGGCACAGATATCCAGCCAGTCATTCCTTAGTTGTCCTCAAGGCTTCCACCCCTTGCAGAATCTCCATCCTAGTCTTGTGGACATGCCATCCTGGAGTGGATCTTTCCTTCTCAGTTCAAACTCCAGAAACACACCCCTGCTACTGAGCCAGACAGCCCACATTTTCAGGACCCTAAAGCTCCCCTTGCCCTCTTGAGATGCAGATACCATTTGTTACCATTCTCTTTAAATCTGTAAATCAGTATTGTTCTTAGAATGTTTGAGGCACAGTAAAGTGGATTTTATGTAACCACCTTTCAGAACTACTTATAGAACATTTTATCACCTTGGGATCGGTCAGTATCCCAACCTTGGATATAACCATTATGTGATCTCAATATTAGCTTGGCCTGTTTTTCCCATTTATATTAATTTATATTAATTGGCATTCTTTCATTTCTAGTTTATTTTGCTTAATGTGTTTTGGCAAGTCATCCATTTGTGTGTGATTTGCCATATTTCATTTTTTAAAAATTGATGTTTAGTATTACTTTGTGTGGGCATACAGCAATTACCTATTTTCCTGTACATAGATATTTGTATTATTGCCAGTTTGGGATTATTATGTATAAAGCTTCTATGAACATTCTTGTATGAATCTTTTGTGGACATCTGTATTCATTTCTTTGGAGTGCAATCCTAAGATTGAAATGGTAGAGTCATGGGGTCTTGTTTAATTTTATTAGAAATTTGCACGTTGTTTTCCAGAATAGTTGAAGTATTTTGCATTCGTACTAGCAATGTGTGGGCATTCCAGTGACTCCCCATCCTCACCAATCATTCTATCATTCTTTTTTAATCCCATCCCAGCCTTTAGGAAATCAGGACACAATTATCTCCATCAGTGTTTTCTGCCACATTACACTGACTGCCCCTACTGGTGACATATACACAAAAATTTAAAGCCATGGTTTTTCTTTCCACTCCGGATTTCTCCTATCTGCCTTCTATCCCCCTACATTCCCTAATCTTAGAAACATGGAAAGGAATCTAGAACAAGTAACCATCTCCTCTGATAGTAAAAGTAAAATATGTAGTTGAGAAGTAGGTATAAGAAGGACTTAATTTTAGAGTAGTCTGTTGTAATGGTAAATTCTAGGATTCTGGACTCAGATGGACCTGCCCCTTACTGACTGTGAATTTTTGACACATCATTTAATATCATCATGCAATGACTATAAAATACAGACAGTGAAAATTAAATGATATACAGAATATACAATGGTATGCCCTAGACTAGGTACTTCCTCTTAAGTACATTCCAAATTTTAGGTTGCATCAGCTAGGATGGACTGTGTTGTGCTATTGTAAGAAGCAGCCCCACCCCACCCCAATCTCAATGGCTTAACACATTAGAAATTTATTTCTTTCTCATTCTTTATGTCTAATCCTGGTTGTTGGAGCCCTCTCATCAGTCACTTAGGAAACCAGGATAAAGAAGCCTTCACTCTGAGACCAGGTTGCACAGATGATAACCTTGAGTGCTAGGTGGAATAAAATCAGATTTTGAGTCATTTATTCAACAAAGGTATGTTGAGGAACATGTTCTGTGATGAATATTGGAGATATAGGAACCAAAACAAGTATGCCATACCTGCTTCCGGAAGCTCACTGTGTAATTATAACAATAACAACAACAACAATAGCAACAGAAACAGAAGCCGCAGAAGTCAAGAGTTATTAGATACATAGGCACTGTATTAAGAGCTTATTTTATGCGGCAGGTATTTTCCCAACCACAAAAGTCATATAGAAGAAAATGGAATCTTATTTTCTTATAACTGAATTTAATTTTACTCTCAAGCACCCACTTGCACTGGAAAATTGAATTAGAGGAAATATATTCACTTCTGGTTTAAAACTCAGTCTCTCATGGTCACTTCTCAATTGACCCAAGTCTCTCTCTCCCCTTCACATTTCTTTATATCCTTCTCACCAAGCATGTTTGGTGCTCCTGGTGTGAGGTAAGGGGTTTAGTATTAGGGGTTTTCAGACTGTGGGGAGAAGCATCTCTCTCTGTCATCACCTCTCTCTACTTAGAGCAGTTTCTACTGCTCCCCACCAACAGTCCACAGTTGCCAAATCCCTCACCACCAAGTGGTGAGAAAATTTTAGTCTTCCGGTTCTCAAAGCCACTTTTGTGCCCTTCTTGGAGTTTTGAGAGCTCCCATCTGCTTTTGCCACATCACATAGACATTAAATATCTACAAGGCTGCCCTGAGTCCTGCCCATCCAGACAATCCCCTCAGCCACTCCCCTCTGTGGCTTGGGTGCCATGTTGGATGAAGAGCTTCTGTGCAAATCTCACAGATTCCTGGGAATTGGAGAGGTGGCTTTCCTGCTCTGGGATTCCTGTAAAACTTATTTAGGGTTTCTTTCATCATCCTGTGCCATATTTATTTCATTCATCTAGGGTTAACTTGTATTCTAATTCTAGCAATTTCAAATGACTTTCAAAAAAAAAAAAAACAACTCTCTCCCCAAGATAGGCTAATTAGTGTTCTTGCTGAAGATGGACAATAATCAATACTGTTTTTGTAAAATGGATGATAACTGTGCAAGTGCAGGACTAAAATACCAGCAAAGGGCTGACATTGGAATCAATATGAATTATGGTTCTGTGTCCATTCATCATGAAGGCTAATCAGCTGTTGCCTTTGCACAGAAGACTCATGCCCTGATTAGAGCCGTCAGTGGCAAGGAGTAAATTAAAATGTGTTTGTGCTCCTCTAGTATGTTTGAATTTCAAATCATTTAAAATCTTGGTGTGGCCTAACATGGAAGTTTTCTCATGTGAAAAAGGAGGGGATTGAACCAGATAGTTGATCTCTAAGTTTCCTTCTGGCTATGAGGTATCATCTTTGGTAATAGGAAGGTAAATAATCTTAATTCATTCTTTTATGACTTAATTTTTCTGCATCAGGGAAGAATAACAGCCAGTGCTTGGTATTTAATGAGAATGTACATTTATAATTTATCTATATGCAGTCATATACATTATAAATGTAAATCTAATGGATACCTTCCTTAACAAGCAAGTAAGGATTTGTGAGCTTATCTTTGTTCACCTCACTACCATTAGTTATTGTGTATTAATGACCTCTCTACCTAGTGGACTCCAAGTCCATTAACTTTTTCTTAGTGTTACCTCTTGAATTTGGAGTGAACCATGGGCTCTCAGCTCATTTGCAATTTCTCTGTTTATCATGAGTACCCTGATTTATGTCATGGGGGTGTGGTGACTCATTTTGAGTCTAATGTTGGCTCCCCTTGAATTTGAGGTATCTTATCATGTCATATGCGTATAACAAGCAGCCAGTTTCATGAGAAGATTTTCATGATGGTGATATATTTATTTGTAAGGGGAGATAGAGAAGGTGGTTCATACATGGTACCTCAGGGAGAACAGCATAGTTGTAAAGACTGCTGGCTTTGGGGACAGATATTCTTAGTCCTGTCCTTTATCTCTATAATATGGAGGAAATCAAACTTCTTTGGGCCTTGTTTGCACTTCTACAAAATGAGGACAATTATTACCAACCTCCCATAGTGGTTCTTTGAGGGTTCAGTGTGCTAATGCATGGCCTACTGTACCACCCTGCATAAAGTAAGTGTTTACTAAACCTTAATGGTAGTGAGGTGAATGAAGATAAGCTCATACATCCTTACTTGCTTGTTAAGGAAGGTATCTTTTAGATTCGCATTTATAATGTATAAATGTATAAGCTAAACCTTAGCTTCCTTTGCAATTTCTACCCCAAACTCAGCCCCAAGATCTTGTTTCTGAGCTTTGCATCAGAGAGAGCTGTAGGAAGAAGCCAAAGGAGTTTTTTTTCACAAGGAACCATGTGAAATGGTAAAGTGGGTCCAGAGTTCTTAAATTTTACATTTGAAGCCAAGAGCCAATAAAATAGGAACTATCACTATTCATGACCTCATCTGTCACTCTAGACTGATGAGACATAGGGAAGGTCGGGTCACATTGGTATTTGCTTACCCATATCCATACGTTTCCTTTTATCTTGGTGTTTTTAATGTTAACAGAGCCACAGACTGGCTACAGGGCACTCTTACATACTTCAACAAGAATAATAGCTGACATTTGGGGCATGCATTATCCATGCCATGCATAATCCCACATGGTTTTACATGAATATCTCGTTGAATCCCTACAATAATCTTTTCAGGGAGGTTATCATTTTATAGATGAAGAAATGGAGGCTGATTGATGAAATCACTTACCCAGGATCATACAGGCAAAATGAGGGAGCTGGTACTCAGGTCTTGCTTGCTTAGAGCACCCAAACATAACGACCCCCATTATGAACATAATCCCACAGCCTTCAGAGCCCTCACATTTTCACCAACTACCTCTGTTTCAGTGAATTGAATCCCTTCATGTTTGATGCGGCAATTTCAATATTCCAAATGTTGTGTTTACATAGTTTGGAGTTGTCAAGATCATTCACACAAATACATAGTATCTGTAGCCAAAAGTGCCAGGGAAACCATGCCTTGCAGTTCCATATTTCTTCACTGCTCCCATTGGTACGAGGGCTTCGTGTGTGCAGAGATTTGCAAATGGTGTTCACAATCATCAGTTGACACTCCTTATTTTTAATGGAGATAGTCTCTTCTGCTGACCAGTTTTGGCACTCTGCTTGTGCAGCCCTTCTCTCTAGTATCCAGACAAAAGCCATTGTCTTTTTGGCCAGTTGTCATCCACTGAAGGTTCCAGTATCCCATGCCTGCAGAAAAAATTACTGGGGGAAAAATGCACTTTTCTTAGAGCCCAGATGGTGGTGGATTGCCACCATAATGCTTTTTATTCACCTACACTGGGTGGATTTTCCTCTCCTGCTAGAAGAAGAGATTTCCTGTAGATGAACTAATGATGTGTAATTAGCATTGCTGCAAAGCCCTCTATGCATGTGGGCTAATGGCTCCAGCTTCCATGATGAGCCTCATATTTTACCCAATTCAGTACTTGAATGATTCCGTACTGCCCATGGTAACGGTAGCAGTTGGATTCTAGGTAAATTTTAATATCCTGGCTTGATACATCTGTGTATAACATGTAATGATAATAGCAATCACTATGTAAATTTCAAACATATCTTTACTCACAAAGGGAGATATTCTTGGTTGAATATTTAATTGTTTTGTTAAAATTTGAAGTCATCTTAAAACAGCCTAATTTGACAGAAATACTAACATTAGGAACTCATGAGCAATGGAACTCAAAGGTCAAAAAAAATGGAACATCAAATACAGCCTTCCTTGTCACAGCAGACTGGGGCTTTGGAAATTATTAAGCAGGCACTGACAAGAGCAAAGGAGATAATGTTTTTTCCATCGAACTGATGTCTTTCTCTGCAGCATGCTTTTTGGCATCCATATTGGGTAATTTCCACCCATTTTGCATGCAGGAGATAGTAGGCACCTAAGTCCTCAGGCTCAGGTGTGAAGGAAATATCATTCTTTATATTACTTATTCCAACTCATTTTTACCTTAAACCCTCAAATAGCTGGGCTGGCTTAAAAAAAAAAAAAAAAACAACCCCCACCCCCAAACCAAAAACCAACCAACCACAAAATAAAAATACCCTCAGTCAATACCGAGGCTTTCTTATCCCTAGAGTTCATTTAGTGTTTACTGAGTTGAATACTTGAATGGGACTTTCTGCTGAGGTGCAGATGGTCTGCAATCACATGAACTTTCTTCTGTTCAAGCTTGTAGCCTAAGACCTTTTGGTGGGGCTGCTGGCCTGCCAGCCTAGGGTCCTGCTTTCATACGGATCATTTATAGCGCATCCTTTTGAGATCTTATTTTACTGTATGCTGCTACTTCATAGGGCTAAAGTTCTTACTTTTTGTAGGACCCTCACTTCCCACCTTCAACCCCTTTTCTATCTTTGAGGTGGAAATCTCTGCCTCTTTCTGCTACTAGTCTGATAAATCCAGTTCCTCTCTTTTCTCTTTGTGAAACTTTCCACAGTCTGCTCCAGCAAAAAAAAAGCCCTGAGATCTCTGTGATTTTGACATGGAAGACCAAACACACAGCAAAGAAAACACAGATTAATAATTCAAAATCTTCTCTGCCACTGGTGGAGAAAACTAAAAAAATAAAGCCATTAATTTCTCTGTATACTTTCTCCTGTATAACAAATATATCACAGGGTTCATAGTCTGTGATAATTGGCATAAGGCTCACAGAACTACATTCAATTTTTTAATTGGATCATTAGTACCACTTCAACCATCTTATCTCATGGGTTTCCAGCCTGCCTTTTATGGTTGGGGTGGGTTTTTTCCTCCTCCCCATTTCAGATTTTAATTTTGCAAATAAGAACTGAGAAGTGGCAAGAAAATCAGCCTCATTATCACATTTCAGTTTGGCACCCTGTTCCTCCCATTATCAGCAGAGTCTCTGATTTTTTTAAAAGCTCATTTGCATAATTCCTAGTCCTGGTTTTCTCCAGGAGGCCCTTTGATGAAGGCATGAAGGTCTTATCTGCACCAAAGGGCTTTTCATTAAGATAGCAGTGGAACACAGCACCTAAAAATGCAGACCCTATAGGCAGCTGAACAACAATGGATTTGACTTCTCTTAGCTGCTTCCTGGCTGTGTGCCTGTTGGCATGGTGTTCAACCTCTTTGGGCCTCAGTTTCTCCATGTGTACAAATTGTGTGTCGAGGGGGAATGAGCAAGATAATAAGGGCTACCTGAAAGCTCCCATCTAATAACCAGTCTGAATCAATCCATGGAAGACACATTAGTGCCCCGTATATGCTATTTGACATTGTTATCATTATCCTTTTCTCTTTGTCAATGTTAATACTTTAATGAAGAACATGATACATACAGAAAAGTGCC
Source organism: Perodicticus potto (assembly GCA_963574655.1). Taxonomy (NCBI): domain Eukaryota; kingdom Metazoa; phylum Chordata; class Mammalia; order Primates; family Lorisidae; genus Perodicticus; species Perodicticus potto. Next base: position 9,477 of record CAUYRH010009525.1, on the reverse strand, counting down.
TGATTCTTAAGGGAGCTCAAGGAGGTTTCAGAAAAGGCCACATTGAGTAATCAGCACCCAGATCAATAAATAATGCATTAACAGAATTCCAAAGACACGTTTAAGTCCCTTTCCTGCCACTAACTCCTTCTCTCCAAAAGATAGCCACTCCCCTAATTTCAGGGGAGTTTTACCTATTTTCAAACTTTATATAAATGGATTCATACAAGAGGCACTGTATTTGCCTGAATTCTTTTGCTTAATGTTTTTGTGAGATTCCTTCTCTGCTTTAGCCTGTAGAAAGAATTCATTTTTCCATTGCTGTGTTCTGGTTCTTCATATTTAGAAAATATGTCATAATTTGTTTATCCAGTCTACTTTTAGTGGAGATTTGGGTTGTTTTCAAGTTTTGGCTATGAAATATGGCACAGGGGTGGGGGAATATTTTCATGTTGGAAGGACACATTAATTTACCTGTAATCAAATAAGACTGCATCCAAGATACTTCAATCAAATGTACTTATACATTATTTTGTACAAATCTATTAGGTACTTAATAATTTCAAAAAATGAAAACTGTTGATTTTAAAGTAAACTAACCTTTTAAAAATTATTTCAGATTAAAATGAGAGTTCAAATGTTTAGGTTACATTGTTTTTGTTTTTAAGTTAAAGTTCAAGTTGTAATTGAGTCCTTTACCCAGAAGGAGGTCTGACCACCCTCACATTGTGCACATTGGGTAAGAACCCACCCATTGCTCTCCCTTCTCTCCTTTCTTCACCCTCCTCTCCCCTCACCCTCACTAGAATATATTTGTGTTTTTCTTTCGTGTGGGCATGTGTTTGTCTATATATTGGTTTCTTATTAGTATTGAGCACATTGGATACTTGTTTTTCTATTCTTGTGTATTTATTAAGAAGAATGTGTTTCGATCCAAACAAACACAAATGAAGTAAAGTTTCCATTTTTTTTTCTTATGGCTGAATAATATTCCATGGTATACATATACCACAATTTGCAGTTAAGTAACCTTTTGATTACTTTCTTGTGTCTCCTTTTTTTGGAAAGTAGATTTTTTTGTTGTTGCAAAGAAAATTTTATTTGCATTTTGGGATCTCTTGGTTTTTGGAAAGTATTTGAATATTTGATTGCAGCATGGAAGTCTATAGTTTCAGGTGATCCTTTAGATGGGTATTAGTCATGTGTGACCTTGGGGGTGTCTTGATTTGGGCTAGGTAGGAGAACGTAGATTCATAGCAATAAGTGGGTGAAAAGCAAAAAGCATTTTGGGGGAATGTTCATAACTGTGTAGGTATTCTACTGTACTTTTCAATATTTCAATAAGATCTTTCTTAGCCTAAAACAGTGACTTTAAAATGTCATCATCTACTAAGAGTTTAATCCATTCCATCTGTAGTTCTTTAGGTGCCTAGGTGATATCAACTAGGTGAGGCAGAAATGCTAGTTTGAGTGTGATGTCATGATTCTCAAAGTCAGTGAACCTTTCATTGTATTTCTAGTTAGTAAGTTTGTAACCGCTGCATATTGTTCAGCTGACTCCCACATATCATCCTGCTCATCAGTGACCTTTGTTAACTGGGGAAAATGTTCATTTGAAATTTTCTTTTGAAGAAGTGTTTTGGAAAAGATAGCTTTGTTCAAAATGCTTTGGATATTTTGCCATGTGTCATGTATAGACTTAGTTATACCTTGAAAAAAATATTCACGTTGTTTTGAATTGATATGATATCACACATAAATATTCTGCATTCCTATAGAAATCTCTTTCAGAAGTTCACATTGCTGATTCTGTTCTTCATAAAATTTAACTATCTGTTCTTGAAGACATAAAATTTTGGCTAACACCTGTTCCTGTGATAGCCAATGCACTTTGAAATGATAGGGAAAATCCACAGTGAATGCCTCATCATTCAACTTTAACATGTCACAAAACTGACTTGCATTTGCACAAATATAGTTAACAGTACTTATAACTTGTTGTAAAGTTTGTAACTTAAAATAGCAGCTTTAGCACAGAGATTTTTGCCAATGCAAGGTACAATGCAAAGAAATGAGAGCATCTGGATGTGTTAATATATACTTTTTTTTATCTGTGCAATTTACCTTTCATGTTTTCCTGTCATGGAAGGATCACTTTGTGCACATACACTCACTAAATTTATTAAATCCAGTCCAATGTCAGGATGTTTATCTTGGAAGTTGTTGATGATATCTATTCCTCATGTTGTGTTCACAAGAGTGCCCAAAATGAGTAATCTTTCATAGCAAAGAAATCTTCTATTATGACTTAAATGGAGTAGAAAACCTATGCCAAGTCAGTAGTTATCAGTTCATTCATCCAAGGCAATTGGATAATATATATTTCCCTTTTGAAATGTTGCATGAAATTTTTTTGTTAAGTTGAAAGCTAATTCATGCCGCTGATCAGTAATGGTTCTCCTTGAAAGAGGCAGTTGTTTCCCATTTGAAATGTTATCAGGTTCCAAGCAACCTACAACTTTGCATTCCTGGACAATTTCTACATCACCGAATGGCTTCCCTTATCCCCAAGTATATAAGCTACTCTAAAAGTTGCTTCAGTGGCATTATTTCCAGGTTTTATTGCTACTTGCAAGACTGGTCTTTGCTTTTGCTTTTCATCTTTTCATTTCTGCAATACAATCTTTCACACTTCTTCTAATTTAAAATATTGGTGGTCCTTATGAGTGCTATAATGCTTCTGAGCACTGAATTTCTCTGAAGTTGATATTGCAGTATCACAAAGAAAAAAAATTATATTATGTTTAGCAGACACAAAATAATATTGCATTTCCCAATCCTCACTCAAAAATCTGTTTTTTCTTTGACCTTCCTTGACATGATGGGCTGTTAAGCAGACACAATTAAAAAATACTGGAGAGCTATGCAACTATTCACAAATTCCACTTTAAGTGGAAACACATTGCACCATTGTCAAAAGATTGTAACAGACTGGCATACTTGACCCACACAAAATCACACAACCAGCCTTGTGCTCGTGGTGGTGCCAGGCAGGGGAACTTAGAAGTAAATCATGAGTATAGCAGCCATTAATTTAGCCCTTATGGCTTACTAATGTTCTAAATGTGCCAGTAAATTTGGAAGGATTATTTCATTGACACTTATTTTATTCTTTGGTATTTTAAATATGTTCATTTTAAAAATAAAATAAAAATATAAAAAAACGAACAAAAAATGTATTAATAGATACAAAAGGATTTGTTCTGTAAAACTTGGATTCAGCCAAAAGTCCACACTTAAGGATCTAGAAGGCCACAGATTCCCCACACCTCCTACAGCATATTATAATGCATTTATTTTGGAGAATTTGTGTATATAACAGTTTTATAGGTACACATTTAAGGATGACACCACATAAGTTATAAATCTATTCAACCTTAGCAGACACTGCCAAGCAGTATTCCCAAGCGACTGTAACAATTTACACTCCCTCCAATGGTGTGAGTTCCAGTTGCTCCATATTCTCACCAACATTTGGTATGATTGATCTTGTTCATTTTAAACAATCTGGTGGGTGTAGATGTATAGTCATATCACACTGTGTTTTTTATCCACTGAACATCTGTTATTTTATTTTTCTCATCTGATTATTTTTAAATAACTTTAAACTTATAGACAAGTTGCAAGGCTAGTACAAAATTGTATGCTCATTACCCATATTCATCAACTTAATCATTTTCCACATTTACTTTATTATTTTTCCTCTGCATGCATAAGCATATTTTAATGTGAAGTAAGTTTTACATATCATGCCCCATTTACCACTAAATTGTTTTAGAGCATGTATGCCAAGAATCATGTTTCAGATAAACACAGTATAATAATCAAAATGAGAAAAATTCAATACCCATAATATAACTATGTAATCTACCAATCTTATTAAAATTTTTCCAAATGTTTCCATAATATCTTTCACAGCATTTTTTTTTTCAGGCTCAAGACTCAATTCAGGATCATGCATTGCATTTAATTTTCAAGAATCATGTCTCTGTAGTATCCTTTAATCTGGAATGTTGTTTTAGTCTTTTTAAAAATATTTCAGGATACTGACGTTTTGAAGAGTGTAAGAACATTTATCAGATGTTTCCTGACTAGATCCATGTTATACATTTTTGCTGGATTATTATACAAGTGATATTGTGTCCTTCCTAGTACAAGCCAATTTGTTCTATTAATATTGATACTTTGATCATTGATTAAAGTAATGTCTGCTCGTTTTCTCCATTATAAAATTACTTTTATACCTTTGTAATTAATGAATAATTTTAAGGCATAGCATCTGAGGCTGTTTAAGTATCCCATACCACATCAAATTTTCACTCGCTCATTTCACTCGCTCATCTCTATTGATGATTCTTGCCTGAATCAGTTATTACTATGATGGCTGTAGATGATAATTTTCTAATTCCATTATTCCTTCTCCATTAATTAGTTTGCATTCTACAGCAAGAAAGTACATTCCCTTCACTTAATTAATTAATCAATCAATCATCATAATAGAGAATTGAGAATATTAGACTAACATGAGCAACACATTAGAATAGTAGGCAGGGCAAAGAAAGGCTTCCTAAAAGAAGCAACGCTTGAGATCTGAAAGGCAACTAAAAATTAGGCCATCAAAGAGGACCAGAAAGAATGAGTAAAGGAGGGGCAGAGTCTGGGAGTTGAAAGAGAGCTTGAGAGAAATTCAGCATGGGTGGGCTGTAGAAGATGAAGGGAAAAGGGCTGAAAGTCTGGGGTAATAATTACAGCAATTCCTCATTCGTAATGCTGGGTTTTCCTATTTAAAATGCCTTTCCCACTATTCCTACTCCTGTCAGACCCACCCATACTCAAAGTCCCACCTATTTCTTTTATCTTTTGCTTTAAACAAATAATCCCCAAACTTGGTGGCTTGAAACAACAATGGTTCATTGTTTTTTAAAGCTTCTGTGGGTTAGAAATGGAGACGGGGTTCAGCAGGGTGGTTCTTCTGTTCTACATAGCATTGGCTGAAGCTCTTACTTGGCTGCCTTTTTGGTTGCCAGGACTGGGATTGAAAGTTCAAGATGTTTCTGTTACATGTCTGGGGACTTGGTGATCCCTCACATTCCTCCCTCTCTCCATGTGGTATCTCATCAGTCTGTAGCTAAGCCCAAGCATGTTTATAGCATAATACCTGCCTTTTAGAGCAAAAGTGAAAGCTGCCAGGATTAATAAGGGTTAGTTCTAGAACAGGCACATTGTCACTTCTGTTACATTCTATTTACAAGTTACTAGGTCAGCTCAGATTTCACTGGGAGAAGAAATAGATTTCATCACTTGATAAGAAGGGAAGGAATTATTGGCAGCTATCTATCATACCACCTCTTCCAGGATGTCTTCCCTGACTTCTCCAGTCCCCATTCCCTACTAATCTATAAAAATTAATGTTTTAAGATTTGGTTAGGCTCATTTCATGCAGTGCTTTATGATATTTCCAGATTTTTCTAAGCACCAATATTTTAGCTTCCCTTATCCCTGAAATAGGCCCTAATTTATTTAAATGCAATAATTCACTAATATGTTTGGATAATAATAATAAGATGTCATTTATTGAATGCTAATCATGCATCAGGCCTATGTGAGATATTTTACATTAGTTACCTGAACTATATCCTCTGAAGAAGATATAACTATCTTTATTTTTTAAGAGAAAAGAAAAAAAAAATCAAGACCAAGAAGGAGAACATAAATTTCTTAATGTTACCCAGCAAATTAGGGGCAAAGTCATTGTTGAAATCCAGATATGTATAATTATATAACTGTGTTACAATCTTTCCATATCTAAAATACTTATTTATTGGGCACATACTGTGTGCTAGGTCTTTTGCTTAATGCTACAGATCTAGAAATGTGTAAATATCTGCCCTTAGTTTAATGGAAAAAGAAGACATTTAGACTATTAATGCCAAATGTTTAATGGTACAACATATTCAGTGCTAGAGTGGAGGTCTGAGACCCCAGAGCAGAAGTCATTAACCCTGCTAATGAGAGTAGGGGAAGACTTGACTATAGCAGAAACATTTGAACTGCCAACTTGAAGGACAAATAAGAATTCTTTAAATGGAAGAGGATGGGAAGGGAGGTTGATGGGAGATGAAGCATGAGATGTGGGTTAGGTTTCAACTGTAAAGAAAGGGAAAGAAAGGAAATCAACATCATGTAGCATCCCTTGTAAGATTTTACGTGCATTGTCCCATTGAATCATAAAAATATCTCTAAAAAGAATATCTTCATATTCCCATTCCTATAGTCAGGGAACTGAAGTTCAGAGAGATCAAATCACATGCCCAAGGCCACATTAGTTAGTTTGGACTTTATCTTGTAGGTATCAAGGAGACAACAGACATTTTTTAAAAACAAGCATAACTTGACCTGACAGAGAAGTCAACACTATTGCCATATAGAAGTAGCAAAAATAGGTAGAGGCTAGCAGGCTTAGAGGCCAGATTTAGAAGGCTGTTCCTATTACCTTCCATGAGTTGATGAGGACCTTGATGAATTCAATGGCAACAGGAGGACAATAGGGGCTGAACTAGGGTAGCATTTCTGTAATACAAATTATGGACGAGAAAATGGTAGGATACAGAAAGAAAGTGAGAAGAGTAAGAAAAAATCCAAATCTTCTAACTTGGAAGACTCTTTGGTTCATATTTCATCAATGGAGATGCAGGGGCAATATAGCTCAGCAGATAAGTTGATTTAGGGGTTTGTATTCTGGTCCTGTCTTTTTACTTGCTTCATGACTCAATCTCTCTGAATCTTACTTTTCCATATCTGAAAATGCAGATAATAGCATTACCTACCTCATTAGCTGTATTAAAAGAGCTAACACACGAACAATGCTGAGCTCGGAGCTTGGCTTATGGTAATGAATATCAATTTTATTTATTCATAGAGTGAATTATCTATTGAAAACCTTCCACAAGCCAAGTACTCTCTTAGGTTTTAGGGATACACACCATGATTAAGACAGTCAAAGTTCTTGGGCTAATGGAAGTTACATTCTTATTATCATTTTTATTATATAACACATGATACTACAAAACTTTATTTCAGAAAAGCTAAGCACTGTGTATGAAGGAAGCCTAAATAATACAGAGATAAAGGGCAGCTGTCGGGGATACTTTAAATGGGAAATGGTTCTTAACTGTAATTTTCCCTGCCCTCATCCCAGGATATCTGGCAATGTCAAGAGACATTTCTGGTGGTCACAACTTAAAGGAAAGTTCTATGGGCATCTCTAGTGGGTAGAAACCAAGGATATTGTTGAACATCCTGCAGTGCACAGGACAGCTCCCTACAACAAAGAATGATCTGATTCCAAATGTCAGTAGGGCTGAGGCTGAGAAACCCTGAGATAGGGTCATAAAAGATGACCTTCCTAAGGGAATATATTTGAACTGGGACCCCAAGGACAAGAAGGAGCTGGTAGTGAGAGGAGCCAACCAAAGATAATTTTAGGCAGAGAAACCAGTGATTGCAAAACCTAGAGGTGGGAAAGGACTTCTTGTATTCAGGGATCAGAAAAGAGACAGGTGGCTCAAAAGCTATGAGAAAGGGGAGATGCAGTGAGGAGAAATAAACCTGGCAGCCATATCATGCAAGATCTTAGAAACCACATAAACAGTTTGTCTTTTATTCTAAAAGAAGACAATGAGCATCTTCAAATAAAGGGAACAACCTGTCCAGGTTTACATTTCACATTTTTAAAAACTCATGCTGGAAAACAAAAAAAACAAGCAAAACTCCTCATGCTGGCTGCCATGTAGACTGGAGGGGGGCAAAGAAAAATGTCAGGAGGCTCTTATAGCAACTACAAGAGATGATGACACCTAAGCTAGTGTTTCTTCAGTGGAGGGGGAAGGAAATGGTCAGATTAGAGACCTGTTTTGGAGGGAGAGCAGAAAGCACTTAAAGACATCAGCTATTAGGGATGAGGGGGAATGAGAAATCAAGAATGACTGCTAGGTTTTCAGCTTGAAGCACCGAGTGGGTGGCAGTGGTGTTCACCGAGTTGGAAAGATGTCAGAAGGAAAGGTTTGGGAGGCTGTTTGGGACTTAGAGGTCTGAGGTGCTGATTCTTTATCCAAGTGACAATGCAGGTAGGCAGACAGCTGAATATACAAGTCAAAAGCAATTGAGGGAGGTCAGGGCTGGATAAGTAAGTTTTATTGCCATTATATGTTATGACATATTTTATGGTATAATTCCTTTTTGCAGAAGCCTCCCCACATATCATCCTATAGGCAGATGTCTGACGTCTCAGGAAGGCATTTTCTCAGAATCATTGCCAAGCCCAACACTGTGATATTTTTAAATTGTCACATCCTCCATGCCCTTCTTTGAATTGAGTCACAAGTTTAAGTAAGTTTCCACTTACAACCTCAAGTAAGGGGCTGGGGAATAACCTAAGGAATTGATCCTTGCCTGCAGAGAATTGGAATTTGGGGATAGCTCCTGCTGTGCTTCTCTGTTTTTCTTTTCCCCCTCTTGCTTCCTCCCTCTCCCATACATCTGCCAGAGACATTTTAATTCTCAAGTCCCGATCCTTTGAGAATGGGGGCCTGGTGATAGAGAACATTGAGGAAGCGCCATTCTCAAGAAGTTGAGTCTTCACAAGTAATAGACATGGAACGGCTGTAATGCAGGATCTCGGGATAATGGTTAAAGAAACCCGGGTCCTCAGCTCAGTCTGACAGGTGCTGGCTGTGCTGACTTTGGACACACACTCAGCTTCCTGCTGTTCCTTTGTAAAGGTGGGAGCTGGTAATCCCCACCTCATGTGAGTCTCTGTGAAAAATGGATGAGATTACATGTCCGAGGTCTCAAAAGTGTTCTGGACAGTTTTCAAACATCCTTGCTTCTCACCCCTCCCTTGATTCCACCCTAGTGCCAGTGCCTGCCAGGGAGGCAACACCCTCATTACTGCAATACCCTACCCTCTGTGGTTTTGCTCTTGTCCACTCACCCCCAATCTATTCTTTTTTTTTTTAGAGACAGAATCTCACTTTGTTGCCCTTGGTAGAGGGCCGTGGCATCACAGCTCATAGCAACCTCCAACTCCTGGGATTAGGCGATTCTCTTGCCTCAGCCTACCGTATAGCTGGGACCACAGGCACCTGCCACAATGCCCGGCTATTTTTTTGTTGCAGTTTGACCGGGGCCAGGTTTGAACCCACCACCCTCAGTATATGGGGCCAGCGCCCTACTCACTGAGCCACAGGCACCACCCTACCCCCAATCTATTCTTAATGCAACAGCCAAAATGATGCTATAGAGGTTCTGGAAGATGGCGGCGGCGACGGTTCCGTAGTTCATCACTCTCCAGTCAGCAGGTGAGAGGGAGGGAGTACTGGACCTTTCGCAGAGTGAATTGTCGGAGTAGATGAGCACTTGGCAATGCACAGCGATTTG
>CAUYRH010009524.1:0-37144 GCA_963574655.1 Perodicticus potto | reverse complement strand
CATTGGTGCAATCATGGGGCACAATGTGCAGACTTCATATACAATCTGAAATATTTTCATTGAACTATTTAACATAGCCTTCACGGCCTTTTAATCACTATATGAAGACATTTATATTCTACATTTAGTAATTTTCACTTGTACCCTTGAAAGATGCACCGTAAGTGTGATCCTACCAATCACCCTCCCTTCAATATTTTCATAGTCATCACTCTAATCTAATCTGCTATTATCCTTTTTCTATTCTCCTGGGCTTCCATATTCCTTTTTCCACATTGCAGCTAATCATATCCTTCCACAAAACTTGCCAATGGCTTCCTGTTGATCACAGGAAAATGGCCAAAATTCTTAAATGGTATTGCAAAGACTGCTTTTCTGCATGATCTGTTTTCTCCTTCCTCCTCACAAAAAAATTTTCATTACTGGAATGATAATTATCTTATACACACACAAACAATGTTGTCTAAACTCCTGTACAGAGAGGGATAACCTATGAGATATATGTAAAATTCCTTTTATCCTTGCTCTTTTGGTTCTTCATGCCTGGAATACAGAAGTGATGACTGGATCTCCAGCTTTTACCTTGAGACCTTGAGGGTAGAGGCTAGAACTAGAGACGGTAAGACAGAAAGACGGAAGTATTCTGATGACTTGGGAGAACCTACATACAAGACTTGACTTTCTACTTCTGGGCTTATTCTATGTGAAAGAACAAAATCCTTATATGTGTAACGTCACTACAGTTGGATTTCCAGCACTAGAAGTAGTTTATCTAATTGATAAACACAAGATTTTCAAGGCCCTACATAGTGTGGTCTCTGCTCTACCTCCCAAGCATCTTCTTACCTGACTCTTACCTGCATGCTCTTCCATGCAGCCCCACTGGCCTGCTTTTAGTTGTTCATTTGCACCAGGCTGCCTTTCTGCACAGGGATTGTTTGCATTCTTTCCTCTGTCTATAGGATTTTCCTGCCCAACGCCTCATCCTTCAGCCCAACCTAACTTACCACAACTCATCCTTCAGATTTCAGTTGGAGCAGAACTTCATCTTAGAGAAGTCCTCCTGAACTTCCTTCTTTTCCTCTTCACCCCCTCCTCCCACCAATATAGAACAGGTTCCTTTGTTATATGCTGCCATGAAACTATATTCTTCTGCTTCAGAATACTTTTCTTAGGTTTAGAGATTAGACATTCATTTATCCAATTACATGATAAATATCTGCCTTCCCTATTAGACTTAAACTTCGTGAAAGTAAGTCTAGTTTTTTTCCCTAACATTTTATTCCAAGCAGCTACCACCTAGATAAATATTCTGTGTCTAATAAATAATATTCCAGTGAATGAATGATGGACAGCAGTCCCTTTTTTCATGACCTCTATCAGGTCTTCTCATTCTATCTTGCCTCAGCAAGTCTCTTGCCAAAGCTCTCAACAACCTTGTGTTGACAAATTATTTCCTTTTCAGTAGCTCCAGCAGTTCTTTAAGATATGTAAATGACAACCCTTTTTCAAACAAGATTTTCAACATAAAATCACTTCCTATTAATATGTTCAAATGGTCACTGGAGTTTTTTTTACCTTATTCCCTCTTATTTAAGTTTTAAGCCTCGGTAGTAAATTGCAAATTTGAGAATTATCCAACTGATCTGTGGTCATCCAAAATATTCAAACAAACAAATTGAAAAGACCAGCCATGTAAGAAACCCTTATGTTACCATTGCCTTCCCACATTACTTTCTGTATCCAAATATTGTTCTCTGTATACAATTTGATTCTCCTGACCTTCATCTCTTAGCAAAGTACTTCTCAAACTTAAACATGCAGCAGAATCCCCTGGAAGGCTTTCTAAAGCATAGCTTGGGCTCGGCGCCTGTGGCTCAACGGGCTAAGGCGCCAGCCACGTACACCTGACCTGGCAGGTTCGAATCCAGCCCGGGCCTGCCAAACAACAATAATGGCTGCAACCAAAAAATGGCCAGGCGTTGTGGCAGGCACCTGTAGTCCCAGCTACTTGGGAGGTAGGAGCAGGAGACTTGCTTGAGTCCAGGAATTGGAGGTTGCTGTGAGCTGTGATGCCATAGCACTCTATCCAGGGTGACAGCTTGAGACTCTGTCTCAAAATAAATAAATAAATAAATAAAGCATAGCTTGCTGGTTTCTGGTTCAGGAGGTCTGGAGCCAGGCACAAGGATTTGCATTTGTAACAAGATCCCAGGTTATGCTGATGCTGTTGGTTCAGAGATGCTTTGAGAACCACTGTTTTAGTGGCTCCTTGTGGAAATAAGATCTGTTTCTTTAAAGGAACCCGGCAATAGACAAATTTGCTTGTCTGTGTTTTTAATAGCAGCCTGCAGAACATGTCAACTTGGGTATAATCCAGTTTACTAAAAGCAAAGCAGTGCAGTTGTGATCATCCTGAGAACTAAAGAGCCACTGCAAGTCACCCAATGGGCAATGAGGAAGAGAAGTCATGGAACCTCAGAGGGGAGCCTGGCGGGGGGTGGGGAGGCTGTGTAGCTCCCTTAAGAGAATACCCTTCTCTTAAGATTTTGGGGGATAGCAGCAGCAGCTACGTGTGCTGATGGGTAGCCTGCATTTTGGTTTCTATTTCAGCAGCTCAAATAGCCCAGGCCAACAAGTACTGGTTCTCAAAACACACACAGCCTGAAGAAAGCAGGATAGCATCTCTGACTCCACTCACCCCTGCTGATGGCACAGAAAGCAGAATGATGTCTTCTGTGATCCTAGCCACCCATCCGCCTGTGATATGCTTGGAAATGTTAACATCTGCACATCTTACAGTCTTCTCCAAGATGTTTGTGTTGTTTTACCTTTTCATCATCTATTTCCCTCCTAACATGGCCTGGAGAAATTAGTTTGTTCCTAAAGTATGGTTTTGTCTATTTTCATAATTGGTTTTGAAAACGTATTTTAGATGTAAGGTCCAGGGCCAGAATAAGGACAGGTAAGGTTTAATTATTCCTTTCATCCATTGAGCATGATAATAATGACCCCTGTCTTCCACAGTTGTTGTGTAATTAAACAAGATAATACAATAAATTCTTTTAGTAGAGATTCCAGCGCATTATAAACACTCAGTACAAACTGGCTGTTGTTAAATTAGGCAGAAAGATGATAATATGTAGTACTAGTGCTTAAACTGATAGGCGAAAGGTATATTGTAGTTTTATCATGGTTTAAATAAAGAAGTACTTACTTCTTTAATACTTACTTAACATTATTGTTGTAGGTCTTTGCCTAATGTGGATTGCATATTGCCTTATAAACCAGTGTACAGTGTGTCTTTACAGCACTGCTATCTACCACAAGTTCAATGACTACTCCTACCAAGTACCAATCACTACTTAACACTTCTCTGGCCCTCATCACATACCTTGTGCTATTCCTAAATGCGTTAAAGTATCATTTCGTTTAACCTTCAAGACCACACTAAGAAGTAGACATCATTTTTCATGGCCCTTTTACCAATGAGGAAACTGATACCCAGAGAGTTTAAGTAACACAGAAAACTATGCACAGCTCTTACTATAAACATGTACATATACTTTTTGGCTATGTGCATGTGAGAGTGTCAGGCATGCAAGTGTTAGCCCAGATTTACACTGAAGAGGAATTTGGCCCTTACCTGTCCCATTTCTTCTCTTCTTCCCACCTAAGGAAGGTCCCAGCTTGCCAGATGGTCCACCATATTGGACTTCTGTGATGCAAAATTGGTAAAAAAAAAAAAAAGGTGGAGGGAGAGAAGAATAGGGAAACTTGGGTCAGGGCTATGAGAAGAGTTTGGGGAGGGTTGAGAAAAGAAGTGTGGGAGTCCAAAGTGGTGAGAGATAAAAGAGGAATTGAGAAGTATGGATTCTCATGTGTTTTCAAAAGGCAAGTAAATATCTTGAGTTATTTTTAAATAACTTTTTTGGCTGTCAGATTGGGTTTCTTTGATGGCTAGACTACTTTTAAACAGAGCCAGATGGATGGACAACTTTTCAATATTACAGGTGCATATGTAAAACATTATAACCTTATCAAGATTCTTCCAGTTTGATGTGCTTATTTGCAATATAATACACTGGTGATAACAAATTTTTAGAAACTTTGCTCTGGGATGTTTCTTACATTTTTCATGGGTCAGAACTCTTAGAAATTATAGTGTTCTTTCCAGAATGCCATGGAATATTGATATGTCTAATTCCCTCATAGAATAATTTTTTAAAAAGTATCAGTGAGGTTGAAACAGGATTAATAGAATTTGAGAGCAGAAAAAATATCTCAAAGAATGGAAACACTCAGATTTGTAGAAAAGTTTACTTCTGAAAACAAAGACCTTATTACAAAAATTCTGCAGGTCTCTGCCTCTTCATAGGAAAGAATATGTACAAAATCCTTAACAAATCAAGTTTACAAATTTTCCTGTTACTGTACACTTCCTACTAATTAGTCTATTCTTAAACAGTAGAAAATAATCAATGGTGGGCACGGAAATTTTAGAAAAACATCATGGCGAAATTTTTTTAATTGAGAAAATTGATATTCATTAGCTAAGAGTTTTCTAAAAACTGGAGATAAGCTTCTACTATTTTATATTAGTGGTAGAAGATGGTTCTGATCACTGAAGCTAGTGTTCAGTGGTAGCAAAATATGAAAACCACTGTACTAACCACAAAGGTAGTTACAAAGAGATCAGTCTGGGAGCTGAGTGTGTTGAAGGAGGTATTGATGTGCCGTTAGGTAGGTTGAAGATTTACATCCACACGAAAATCTGCATGCAGGTGTTTAAAGTAAGTGGATTCAAAGTTGCCAAAACTTGAAGGCAACTGACTTGTCCTTCCCTAGGTGCATAGATAAATAAACTGAGGGATACCCAGACGGGGGCGTGGATGTTAGTGCTGCATAGAAAAGAGCCATCAAGCCACGAGAAACCATGGAGGAAACATAAACATGTATTACTAAGTGAGAAAAGCCATCTGCAAGGCAGCATACTGGAGGATTCTAACTATATGGCATTCTGAAAAAGGCAAAACCATGGAGAGAGTAAGAAGATCAGTGGTTGCCCGGGGCTGAGGGAAGGGAGGGGTGAATAAGTGGAGCACAGAGAATGTTTAGGGTAGGGAAATTACTCTGCCCGATATTGTAAGGATGGATACAAACCCACAGAATGTACCACACCAAGAGTGAGCCCCTACTGCAAGCTATGGACTTCGGGTGATACGGATGTATGTGTCAAGGTAGGTTCATCAATTGTAAGAAATGTGCCACTCTGGTGGGGAGGCTGACCAAGGAGAGGCTGTGTGTGGCCGCAGGGAAGGAGTGTGTGGGACTTTTCTGTACTTTCTATTCAATTTCTCTGTGAACCTAAAAGTGCTCTTAAAAATAAAGTCTATCAAATACTGTTTTTGAAAAAAAGAGACAGTGTATCCATAATTAGGGTCAATTCGTTTGTGTACTTGCTTAAGGCAAGGTTCATGGGGGAAATGGGGGGAAAGTTTGTTACCTGTAGTCTAAGCTGGCTGCCATAAATGATATTTTTTATGACGAGAAAAAGATGATCTTTTACAGATGTTATTCTCAATTGCCAGACTATCTCCAGGTTTCTTTCTAGTCCCTCCTGTTGCCCAGATATTTGCTGCTCAGGTGCCCTAAAGATTCCTGAAACAATGTCCAGGGGAAGCTCTGCCCAGATTTGCTCTATTTACTATTGACCTGACCGTGGGTGTTGGAGCGTCACCAACAGTGTCACTGTTGGAAGACACTGAACTCTCATCCGTGCCCTCTTCCTTTTAATTTCCCAAAGTCACGAACTATAGGATAAAGGATGTTGCCAGAAGTCACTAAGTCAGCACATCAAGACCCTGCTCTTGGCTGCCTGTTTACTTCCTTCTGCGTGGACGTGACCCCTCAGTGCTGTGAGGTTGGCCAGCTGTCCGGGTTGTCCACTATGGGCACCATCAGGAATAGGCTTTCTACGTGTCCCTGAAGACCTCATATCTGTTCAATAGGATTTTTTTTACTGGTTTCTGTGTAGAACTCATCTTTGCCAAGAGTACCATTGCTTTGGTTGAGGGTGTCCTCCTCCATTAAATGTCATTGTTTCTGGAAGGAATAACACCATAAGCCTTCTGTCCCAAACACCTGGGCTGCAGACCAGTGCCATTCTGTGGCCTGTTAGAAAGCAGGCAGCAGAGCAGGAGGGGCGTGGTAGGAGAGTGAGGGAAACGCCATCCGTGTTTACAGCCGCTCCCCATCACTCACATCCCCGCCTGAGCTCCGCCTCCTGTCAGATCAGAGGCAGCATTCCATTCCCATAGAGGCGCATACTCTACTGTATACCGTGCATGTGAAGGGTCTAGGTTATGCGCTCCTTATGAGAATCTAATGACATCTCCCCATCCATGGAAAAATTGTTATGTGTGAAACTTGTCCCTGGCACCAAAAAGGTTGGGGACAGCCACCAGAAGCTGTACAACTAACAGGGATGACAGATAAGATGAGCTGAAGATAATATTTGCAAGGGGCAAAGGGTACTAAATCTTGCCTTGGACCAGTCACCTCCTCATTCCCCACAGATACTGGCAAAGAGAAGGCAGAGCTAGACAAAATGATGGTTTTGGTGAACTTCCTCAATACGGAAGTGCAAATCTCGGTGTTAAGAAAGGCTTTCATCTCATACGCACCAACATGTCTAAATATGAACCTCAGAACATATCATTCTAATTAACAACCACACACCTCCAAGGCCAGAGGGAAGGAAATTTAGGAATCCTAAAGAGCTGGCTCCCTTCTCCCCACCCCACCCTTCACCCAGACCTCTCTCAGGCCTGCCTGCTGCAGCAGAGGAGAGAACATCTAAAGATGGGGGAAGAAGAAGTGGATGCTGCTGGCTCAAGCAGCCCCATGCAATTCTATCATTCCAGCCAGAAGGAAATCATCAAAGAGAGACGCACACCATTCCGTGCACTGCCCTGAACTCCATCCAGGGCCCTGACCACCCCCTAAAATTTCACCCCGTCATTACCAGGGAAGCTGATCAAAGCAAATTAGCACATCCTCTCCTTGGAGTGAAAAGCCCAGGGGAGAGAAGAGAATGAGCAGACTTTTCCCCTAAAGGTCAGAATTTGCCTGCTATGTCATTTGTACATTACTATAAATCAATCACAAACATTGGCAAAGTAAACACAGCCTAGGAAAGGATGGGAAGAAAGGGTCCCTCCAGGGAGAGCTGGGGAAAGCTGTGGGGGTTCGCTGTGCTCACCTACTCAAAGCCCCAAAGCTAGTAGGTGGCAGAGATTTCTCTCGAGCCCCTCTAGATTTAAAGACAGTGTTCTTTATATCACCCCGTTTAACAGAAAATGGTGTCTAAGAAAGATCTGAATGCATCTCTGCTATCTAAGATGTTGTCACACTGAGAACAGCTTAAAAATAAATATTCTGTATCTGGAACTTGACAATCACCAGAAGAAAATGCACCACTTGACTTGAAGTTAAACATATTGGAAAATCTCTCAAGAGAGCTCTTCATTCATCTTTCATGCATATTTTCTCCTAAAAATCTCTTGAAACGCAGGATTAAAAGAGATGAAATGTATTATTGTGCATTTCAATTTAGCACTGCATATTTCGAAAGCCTGTTAATGATACAAGTTGTCCTGTGTTGTCAGCTGAGAGAGATTTCAAATGTCCTCCCTGTGAAGAAGCTGATGACTGTTCTAGAAGCCCATGAATATTTTCCCAAGCCTCTAAATGGAGCAAGCCACCACATCACATTACCCGCCTCAAAAGTTTCACCAGCTAGTATGTCAATGATGCTGGCAGTGTGTAAGGGAGCAATGAAATGGCACGCGTTGTCTCTTATCTTCCGGAGGAAGGGCTGGCATGATGCTTGTTATGAAAAGGGGCTCACTGTGCTGTCCTACTGTCAGCTGAGGAATACGTTCCCCAAGAATCTCCTCCTCTGTAATGATTCTGAGCTGGAGTTGGCCAAGAGTGACATTGCCCAAGATTTGAGAGGTGAAAGCAAAGTGGCTGCCATTACTCTTTTAAGACAGTTGTTATTTACAGGTGACGAGAGACACCCTGAGAAGACCATTGTTGGAGACAAATTTATATCTCCCATTTTGAGAGGCCCTCAGGTTCTCCAAAACCATTTCAAAGATGTCATAGACTATTAGAAATCACACTGGGGTAAGAATCAGAAGCCTGTCCTACTACAATTAATAATAACGACACATTTATTGTTTTCTATGTGCTTTACATGAAACATCTTATTTGGTCTTTGCAAAACCTTATGAGCTAGGCACTATAATTATCCTCATTTTAAAACTGAGGCAGTAACAAATTAAGTAACTTGTTCATGATTGTAGAGTTTGTAAGGGGAAGGGCCAGGATGTCAAGCTTACCGAAACACTAAATTTCTAGCTGTGCAAACATGGTCCAATCACTTCAACGCAGTGAATCTCATTTTCTTCATCTATCAAATGAAAGACTTGGACTACATGGCCTCTAACGCTCCTTCCAGGCCAGACGTCCTGTTATTTTACTTGCCTCCTGTTAGGGAGGGATATTCTCCCCAGCAAGTATTTGATGTCACCAAGTTAAAAGTCCTTCATCAAAAGGGGACTCTTAACTACTAGCCCAGGGAACTCATTCCAGCTAATTTAATCTTGCCTTCCCCTCCAGCCTGCAAGTACCTCAGGAAAGGGACTGTTCATTCATCTTTGTGTGTTTTCATATAGAACCACAATGCAATGGGAGTTAATGAGAAAGTGTAACTCTATATACGGGTGCTTGTTTGATTGTTTTTACAGAGATCTTCTTAGGACAGTACCCCAAGTGCATATCTAAATGTCTTAGAACCTTGGCATGTTTTGTTCTTCCACATTCCAGCATGTAACAAAATTTATAGATTAACTCTATTCCTTGTCACTTAGTATACCTATTGTATAACTTGTTTTTAGAAGCCAAATGCCTCTAGGAATTCTGAGTTTCATTTTAATGGAGAGAAGGAGTTGTGCTAAGAACAGATCGATCAGCTGACATTCCATATCGCCTCAGAAATGCCGACAAGGCATACAATATGGGAAATATTTGGAGTCTTTCAAATTCGGCAGGCTTCACAACCTTACTCTTTACCTTTTTAATTTCAGATTAATATGAGGGTACAAATGATTAGGTTACAATGTTTGCATTTGTTAGGTAAGAGCCCTGTTTTAGTTGTGCCCCTCACCCAGGAGGTGTGCCAGGTACCCTTCCATTGTGCTCATTAGGTAAGAGCGCATCAATCCTCCTCCCCCAAATTTGAATTAAATTGAGTTTTTCTCTTGGATGGGTATGTATTAGTTCCTCTACTGGCTTCATATTAGTATTGAATGCATTGGATACTTGTTTTTCCATTCTTGTGATACTTTACTAAGCAGAATGTTCTCCAACTCTATAGAGGTCAAAAGATATAAGGTTTACATCTTTTATGGCTGAATAGTATTCCATGGTATACAGATACCATAGTTTATTAATCCATTCATGGGTTGGTGGGCACTTGGACAATCCAATCTTTAAATGGGCTCAAGGATGACACCTGTTCCAGTGAACGCTTTTCCATGTGCTAACTGATAAAGCCCATCAGCAGCCATTTGCTGTCAGCTGGCAGGTTCAGCAATGCACCTTCACTATCTACCTCAACAGTCTATAAACACTCCAGTCCTCTGTCAAAATCCAGTCTGGATTTATTTATTTATTTATTTTGAGAGAGAGTCTTACTTTGTTGCCCTGGGTAGAATGTTGGGATGTTGTAGCTCACAGCAACCTCAAACTCTTTGGACTTGAGCGATCCTCTTGCCTCAGTCTCCCAAGTAGCTGGGAGTACAGGCACTGCCACAATACTTGACTGGTTTGTGTGTTTGTTTTTAGCTCTAAGGAAAATCCAGAGTAGCCTGGCTAGTTTTTATACTTTTAGTGGAGACAGAGTCTTGCTCTTGCTCAGGCTGGTCTCAAACCCCTGAGCTCAGGCAATCCATCCGCCTCGGCCTCCCAGAGAGTGCTAGGATTACAGGTGTGAGCCACTGTGCCCTGCCCAGTCTGGATTTTTTATTGCCTCTCCAGTCCACAGAACATGATACTGGTCTACTACATTTATGATATCATGCTCTTTGGACCTGCAAAGCAGGTAGCCATTACCCTGAACAGTGTGGTATGACACAATCATGCCAGAGAGTTGGATATAACTGGCCAAAATTCAGGACTTGATGCTTAGATGTAAATTTTAGGAATCTAGTTGTCTAGTGCATGTCAAGATATTCTTTCCAAAGTGAAGGTCAAGTTGCTGCATCTGGGTACCCCTACCACTAAGAAATAGTAATAATGGCTAGCAGGCTTCCTTGAATCTTAGAGGATACGTATACCTTATTTGCAAGTGCTACTATAGAAATCCAAAAGCTGTTGGATTTGATGGATGTCCAGGCTGTCATTCAAGCTATGGCCTATAGAACATTCTGCCCAACATGCCAGCATCACCTGAACATTGATAGCTAGCTGAGCACTACACCCTTTCTCAAAGCCCTTACGGGAAATCCTGCAAGTGGCAGAATTTTGAGCAATACATCTGGTTGTTTATTTTTTTCTGGAAGGGTTGCTATTCAATTGTATGATTCACTGATTGATGACCAGTGGGTAAATGACCAGAGCCTTGAAGGGACATGTTTGGAAAATTAGTGACAAGGGGATCTTGAAAAGGGTTACATAGATAAACTTATCTGAATAAGCACAGAGCCTAAAGGTACTTAAGTCCCATATAAATGTTCAGCAAGGGAAGAACTTAATAACCAGGTGAACAACTGGTTTTGCTCAATGGGGTCATCAGCAATGTGACCGTGGGAGTGGATGAACATTACCCATGTGCTTAGCAACATGGAGTTACTCTAACAAAGCCAATATGGCCACAGCCAGTGCTGTGCAGCAAGCCTGCCAACAGCAGAGAGCAGCAGTGAACCCTGATGTGGCACTGTCCCCTGAGGGTTCAGCAGTTCAGCTGGTGGCAGGTTGATTGTGTTGGACCTCTTCCATCACAGAAGGGGTAGCACTTTGTCCTGCCTATGGGTTTCCCTCCCCTAGCCATGATTCTTTTGCCAAAACCTGTACTCTTGGACTTATAAAAATGCCTCATTCAGTGTCACAGTGCCCTGCACAGGATTATCTCTGACCAAAGAACTCATTGTGCAGCAAATCAGGTGTGGGGATGGGCTTATGCTCATTGAATTCTCCGGTCTCACTTGGTTCCTGAAGCATCAGCCTGATAGAATGGTGAGTTAAATGATAACTTTAAGCCCAGTTATCATTTTAGCTACTTGGCAACCCTTCTCAGGGCTAGGAATATCCACCAGGATGCAATACATAGTCTAAATTACTGTCCAGTATATGATCATGTTTCTCCCATGACCAGATCTTGTGTGTCCTGGAATCAAGGGGTAGAAGCAGAAATGGCTCCTCTCTCCATTATTCCTAATGAGCCATTCACCAAATTTTTACTTTTTGTATCCCCAGCTCTGGGCTCTGTTGGTTAAGAGGTCTTAAATTCTAAGGGCTAAAATGCTTCTACTGGGAAATACAACAATGGTTTTTAAAACTGAAATCTGAAATGACTTTCTGGTCACTTTGGGCTCCTCACACCCAAGAATGAGCCAGTTAAAATCCAAAGTGTCTGTACTCCCTGGCTGGCCGTGGAGACTGATCCTGACCATCAGGGAGAACTGGGGGGGCAGGGAGGAGCATGCCTGGAATGTAGGAGACCCTTTAGGCTACCTCTCAGCCCTCCTGTTTCCTGAGATAACAGTTAATGGGAAACGACAACACTCTGATACAGCCAGGATTGAAGAGGGTTGAACATCACTTGGTGATGGAGGCATAATGTTACTATTGTCTTTATTTGAAAACTAAATGTAAACCTTGAAAAAAGAAGGACACATGCCAGGAAGAGGAATGATAGGTAGTGGTGGTTTGTGCTGCATCAACTTGGTTAAATTTGGAGCTACATTTCCCAGAATTACATTTCATGTGCGGTTCCAGATTATAGTGGGCCAAAAGAGGAACTTTAATGAAATTTAGGAGGCAGAAGTGAGGCATGTTGTACAACATGGTAAAAGATGGATGTGGAGGTGGAACTTTCCTCTATTGCCTGCCCAACTTTTCTTTCCAACTTCCAGTCCTGCGGACCAACAGCAGCCACTGCCCACCCTCAGTCACCTGGCCTGAAGGAACAGCAGATTCCTACAAATCTCTTCATAAGCTGTCCCTTCCCAGCCCCTGTTCAGCAGCTGGGAATGCTTGGTTTGTCCAAATCACCAGTTGCTGATGCCTTCTCCGACCATCTAGCTTTCCTCAGCTCCTCCCACACAGTACAAGGTCTATTTTTCCATTACAGACACTTTACGTTATAATACTCATAATGGCTCTGACTCTGAACTCATGCAAGATGTGGAAAATAAAGAGAAGACTTTCCCTTCTTTATTCATTCATTCATCTCATCAGCAAACATTTATTGAGCCCATCTGTGGAATGAATCCTTTTCTGATTGCCTGTGCCTGGGCTTCACTGTCTTGATTCTTGTCCCTGATCCCTGCTGACTCAGAGGCACCTGTTGGGATGGTTCCAACTCCCAACATGACTTCTGCTGTATTCTTCATATTCTTCTCTCTCACTGCCCCGTTCCTCTCCCAAGCTTGGAATTCAGGTTGTTTCCTTATTCAAAGCTTCAATTATTTTCCCAAGGCTGCTGTAACAAAGTACCACAAATTGGGTAGCTTAAACAGAAAGTTATTGTCTCACAGCTATCGAGGTTAGAAGCCCAGGACCGAGCTGTCAGAAAGGTTTGTTCCTTCTGAGGGCTGTGAGGGAGAGTCTGTTCTCAGGCCTCTCTCCCTGGTTGGTAAATGGCTATCTTCTCTTTGTGTCTGTCCTCACACGGTCTTCATTGTACGTGTGTCTGTCTCTGCGTCTAAGTATCCTTTTTATAAGGACACGGCCTTATTGGCTTAAGGCCCATCTGAATGACCTTATCTTAAGTTGACCATCCAAAATTTTGCACCTGTGGATTCAACTAACTGCAGATGGAAAATAATCAAAGAAAAAAAGGATGGTTGTGCCTGTATTGAACAGGTGTAGATGTTTTTTCTTGTCATTATTTCCTAGGCAATACAGCATAACAATTATTTACATAGAATTTACTTTGTTTTAGGTGTTATACGTAATCTAGAAATGAAGAGAGGTGGGTAATATGCGAATATAATTCCATTTATATAAAAGACTTGAGCATCCATGGATTTTGGCATCTGCTAGGGGTTCTGCAATCAACCCCCCATGGATACTAAGAGATGATCATGTTTCTAAATAAAGTTATAGTCACAGGTTATAGTCACAGGTCACTTTGGGGGGACACAATTCAACCCCTAATAGAATCCCAGATTCCAGGTCCTGTCTAATTATTCCTTCACTGCTCATACCTCCCCCCATCATGACAATTAGGAAAGCCAGCACCAAGAAGTCCTGATGCTCATACTTGGGATTTTTAAAATTGCATTTCATCATTAAGTCCCGCATTGTTGCTGGTTTATTGCTTAATGGAATTGCCTCCTCTGTGGGCTTTAATTATAAGATAGAACAGTGAATAATAGAAAATTCAATCTGAGGTGGCAGAAAGGCCATTTCCATTTAACTTTTGCAGATTCCCACTGTGTGTTTCATTCTCAGGGACCATGGAATTGAGCATATGAGCCTACCAGGCCAGGCCTTGCTGCTCACTGCTGTCAGAATGAACATCTTGAGTGAATAATGATAGCTGGATCACACCCAGAGATGGGGCTGTGGGAGGCTGTGTGACTGGTGCAATCTCGGCAAGGATGTCTACTGCAGGCTGCTTGGAAAGAGGTTCCCTTGAACATCTGCTCAAAGAATTAGGCCTCAGTGAACAAGCAAGTTGTTCACTGCTTAAACAGAACAGGCTGTGATAGCTGGACAGATGTTAGTAAACCTGTTCCAAGGGTTCTTAGCCTGGGTGTCTGGATGGGCTTCCCAGGATCTACACCAAAGAGTGTCAATGCCCCACCAACATCCCCTCAGCCCACCCAGAGGTAACCTTCAGCTTTGGTGAGCAATTCCATAAACCTGAAAGGCTTCTCAATCACCTGTCTCCCTTCTGCCTGACGGCGTCCTGTGGCCTCAGGGGCACATTTTCCCTAGGAAAGAGCAGGCTGAGATAGTTGGAGAGTAAACACCATAGCCCTTAACCCAGAAAGGCCAAGAGTTGGTGGATAAACACCTTCTACAGCACGTGGGAAGAGAAACCGAGCCTCTGTTGTCAAGGCTGGTACCCAGGACCATCCAATTCACTCTTTACTGGTTTCCTCTCTTCCCTTTTTTAGTCCTCATCATGGGGCCTGATTTGCCTTTCATGTAAATGACTCGTATCCAGATCTTTATCTCAGGGTCTGCTTTCGAAGGAATCCAAATTAAATCAGCATTTACAAATCCCTGAAACTGTGTGCAAAGGTATTCATGCTGTGCATTTTTCTGAAAAAGGGCACATAGCTTCCATTAGATGTCACAAGTTCTCAGTCAAAACCTGAAAGGGGTAAGAACCACTGCTCATTATTTCACAGTGAGACCACCTTGTGTGTGTGTTTTTTAATTTTCCAGGTTTAATCTAATCATGATCAGCCTGGGGAGCCAAAAGGAACGGAGTCAACATTTCAACTCGCTGATACAGCGGCATGACGGGAGCCGGGGTGGCAGAGAGAACAGACATGGTCTGTGGGCGCACACAACAGGAAAGGCCTTTGTGCACAGCCCTCAGGTGCCATTCCCAAAGGCGGAGACTGTCTATCGCTAATTGGATGTATGTGGGTATTTTATGTCCCAAAAAGACAAAATCGTATGCAGTACCTAGAGTAGACAGAGTCATAGGGACAGAAGTTGAGGGGAGGGGGATGGGAAGGTGTTGTTTACTAGCTTCACAGTTTTGGTTTTCCAAGACGAAGAAGCTCTGGAGCTGGGTGGTGGTGGTGGCTACACAACAGCGTGAATGTACTTACGGCCCATGAACTGCATACTTTTATGATAGTAAAGTTAATGGAATGTGTCTTTTACCCCAATTGTAAAACAATGTACTTGAAAGTCACTGCTGTCAATAAACAATAACAAAAATAAGTGGAAAAAACTTGACCCAACGCATTGGCGTTATCTTTTTTCAGGAACTAGTGCTCACAGTGGGTAACAACAGTCCCAGGGACCTGACTAAGACAGGGATGAGAGGGGTGGCCTTGATCCCTGGCCTGAGGAGTGAATTTAAGCAACTCCCTGTGCCTGTATTTCTCTGGAGTTGAAGAAAACAGTTCCTGCTGTGAAGCCTCCCGGGTGAATGCCCAGAGAACCATCAGCTGTGAGAAAGAGGGCTGCACCAGGCTGAGAAACTGCAGGAAGTGCCTGAGAGAGCAGAGGGAAAGGTCGGTGTGTTTGTTGTGTGAAGAGTTAGACGTGGGCTCCATGAAGCCGAAAAACAACACAATCAGGTGGGAAATATTATAGTTAGGAAGGAAATGAAAGTGTGTGAAGACCAGGCAGCAAAACCACTGGCTAAAACATTTTGATAATTTGCCTAATATATTTTATATTGTACATAAAAGGGCATTCATGTGTGTATCATTGTGAAGAAGATTTCTCAAGCGTCTGGGCACCGTTCAGTAGATAGGTCCTAAAGCCAAATCGTAACTGTCTGCCACTGGCCTCTTATTAAAGTCCCGTCTGGTGGTAATTTGCCATTGAAAAACCTTTCTTCGGCTTGGTGCCCGTGGCTCAACGGGCTAAGGCGCCAGCCACGTACACCTGAGCTGGTGGGTTCGAATCCAGCCCAGGCCCATCAAACAACAATGACAGCTGCAACCAAAAAAAACTGGCCGGGCGTTGTGGCGGGCACCTGTGGTCCCAGCTACTTGGGAGGCGGAGGCAGGAGACTCGCTTGAGCCCGGGAATTGGAGGTTTCTGTGAGCTGTGATGCTACAGCACTCTATCCAGGGTGACAGCTTGAGGCTCCGTCTCAAAAAAAAAAAAAAGAGAGAGAAAAACCTTTTTCAGGGGTCTAGTTTAGACTTTCATGTTATTTAATAAATTGAGGCAGATTTGTCACGAACATCACCAGAATTTGCAGTTACACACCGCTGTGACTGCTGCCAGTCCGTGAACTGAGAGGGAGGAGTCAGAGCCCATGACTCACCAGAGGGGGCGTGGCTTCTCCAGGCGAGTAAAGGTTTCCCAGGAGTTAAATATCCTGGGTTAAAGTCAAAGTGATGGTGATGTAAAGAAAGCTTGACTCAAGATCAAAGTGTTTTCAAAATTTTATTTCTAACACGTGTAAGGACTCTGTCAACATTCTTATCATTAACACTTTAACAAAACCAAAAATTTGTTTTTGAAATCTGCAGGGGAAAAAGAAACCCAGCTAGGATTTTCCTATACTGAAGCCACAAATAACTAAATTAGAAAAACGCAATTAGTGTGGATTTTTGGTAATATAGTCAAACTAACAGAATGTAAGTGAATATAATTTTTCAAGAGCATAAACATGCAATGCAACATTAAAATTGCTTGTTAATTTTGCTTAAATATAAGTTATGCTAACCAGGAATTAGCAAGCCAAACCTGCTTGTTACTAGTACTGCTTTGTACAAAATATTTCGCATGTAGAGATTATTCACATATATGTTATCGGAATCAAAAACAAGAGCAGGATAAATGTAAATATGGACTTTTCTTTTTAGTTCTAAACCTCCCATTAATAATTTAATTTCAGCCAAACAACAATTTCTGTAAGAAGAATGGAATATTATAAATATGAAATTGATTGTTTTTCTTCTTTGATTTGCACTTAATTATACTCTCTTTGCCCCCTTTTCCTACTGTGTCAGGGCTATGAGCACAATGAGAGCATATCTAGGCTTACTTGTGATTAAATGATGTTACAATGGAAGGGCTCAAATGAACCGTAGGGGATCTAGTAGAATTTGGTTTGATAAAAAGGGCTTTGCACAACACTCAAGCTAGAGAAATACTGTCTTAGAAAGTCAGAAAAAGACAGTATCAACCCAGCCTGGGTTATCCAACAGACTCTCAAGTTTCTGCACATCTTGGGGGCAGAGGCACTAAATGCCTTCGTTCTGGCATAGAGGCACTAAATGCCTATCTTTTCAAGGATCTTTGTGTAGTGAACACATTGGGAGACAGACAATGCCTTTCTAGGAAGCAAAGCACAAGTTTGCCTACAGTGTTGGAAGTTAGAGATAGTAAAAGGGAGGCATACTTAGTGTCCATTAGAAAAGATTCACGTTCCCCAATTCTGTGTTCCTCTCCTACAATGCAGCTTTACTATATGTGCTGGTGTCACGTGGCCCTCTTCACATTAACCTGTGGATATTGGAACTTAAGAAGCTGATACAAAAATGCTGACTCTCTGACTACTACTATTGCTGAGTTAAAAACTGTTCTTTGTCTCTGATCCAGGAGATTCACATCTTCTGCCAGCATTCATGAATCTCTGCTTGGCTAAAGTGTTAGCTTGACAGTAGAGTGAAATTTCAGATCCTTCTTTGCTATCGGCTGGTTTATTTTTTATTGACACCTAATATTTGTACATATATATGAGGTACACATGCATATATGTGCATAGAATGTGTAATGATCAAGTCAGGGTTTTCAGGATACCCGTCATCACAAGTATTTTTCTACCTGTGGAGAAATGGTTAAGCCCTCACTTCTAGTTATTCTGAAATATATAATACATTGTTGTCAACTATAGTCATCCTACTCTTCTATTGAACATTAGAAATTACTCCTTCTATCTAGCTGTATGTTTATACCCATTAACTAGACTCTGTTCATCTCCCACCCACACCCATCCTTCCCAGCCTCTGACAACTATCATTCTACACTCTACCTACATGCGATATTTGTTTCTGCCTTCCTTGTTTCACTTGACATAATGCCCTCCAGTTCCATCCATATTGCTGCAAATGACATGATTTCACTCCTTTTTATGGCCAAATAGCATTCCATTGGGTAAATGTACCACACTTTCTTTATCCACTCATCCACTGATGGACCGTTAGGGTGGTTCCAGATCTTGGCTGTTGTGAACAGTGCTGCAATAAGCATGGGAGTGTGGGTATCCCTTCGATATACTGTTTTCCTTTCACGTGAATAAACATAGTAGTAGTAGGACGGCTGGATCATATGGTAATTCTATGTTTAGGTTTTTGAGACATCTCTATGGTGTTTTCTATGATGGCTGTACTAATTTATGTTCCTACCAATAGAACATGAGAGTTCCCTCTTCTCCTTGTGCTCACCATCATCTGCTATTTTGGCCCACAAAGCAAGAGGGGTTTGAGCTAGGATCTGGGTGGTAATTTGGCTAGTTGGATGTGCAGCAGTGGTGAGGGGCATTCCAGCTGGGTAAAGGTCACAGAGTCTTGGAGGTGGGACTGGGCTGTGGTCCCTGGTGAGTAGATTAGCCTGACTAGAATAGAGGGTTTGGTCTGAGAAGTACCAAAGATTTCATAGAAAATTAATTCAGGGCTGAATTTTCATGTGTTTAAATATTAATAAGAAATCCTACATATAATAGAAAAGAAATCCTACATATAATAGAAAACTTTTGAAAATTTCTAGCTCTTTTTTTCCTAAAGTTGTTGATTGATTTTCTTGGTTTTTTTTTTTACTTAAATATCTAAGCAGGAAGATTTTATATTGAATATTGAAGTCTGATGCCATGGAAGAGTTATATGGTATAAAAAAAAGAGTGTGGTGTAATAAAAAGATCACGCGGTTTCTCATCTTGAGTCTGGCACTTACCAGCTGTGTGACCTTGGACAAGTTACTTCTCTGAGTCCAGTGTCCTCATCTGCCATAGGAGGAGTAATATAAGAGAGGTGTTGCAAAGGTTATAGATGATATCTCTAAAATGCTTGGTATAGTGCCCAGTATGTAGGAGGTCAATAAATGGTAAGCAATTTCTAGCCAGCACATACAGCATGGATTGGTATAGAAGAAGTGAGGGCATAGATTTCTTCTGTTTTGAAGATTACTGTCTCATGCCATGGGAGGAGGCAAAGAAGCAATCAGTGAGGATCCATGGGCCTAGGAACCCAGGATGGCAAGAGGAGCAGAAGCTTGGAAAATGATGCTTTGGAAAATGACATGAGTACTGACATGTTTGGCCTGAGCTGGAGAACATCAAGGTAGAGGTGGCCTAGAGGGAGTCTGAAGGTGGGGCCCAGAGCGTAGCCACGTGAGAGATGGGGTGTCAAGGCGAGTCACCTACATACCTGTTTACGTCAAGGGAGATGGCGGAGCTCTTCCACCAACATCACCCCTTTCCATTGTCAAAGTTTGGTGACCCCGGGTAGAGACTGCCTATTGTAACTGATCAGGAATTGGAGAAGAGATAGATTTGGCACCGCTCCCACTGGGGTTTCAGGAGTCAGGACATTCTGTCTTCTCAGGAAGAGAGTCAGGGGCCTGTTATTATGAATTACTATTTCCCAAGAGCAAGAAGGCAAGGGCCATGGCCTTTCCCTTTACCCCCCTTTAATGTTCTGTCTGCCATGGTTGATTTTTCTTCATTTCTTTATGATAGGCATCATAGTATAATGGATAAAGCTCCAGAGTTGGAGTTAGACAGACTTGGGTTGAAGTCATAACTCCATAACTCTCTAACTCAGTCATGTTTTATGTTAATTATGAATCATTTCACCTTAGGTACTTTTTAAAGCTGTAAGATGGGAATAGTAATACCTTTTTTACAAGGTTGTGGTGAAATAACTAGGAAGAGCCTTCAGTAGACATTGGTTACCTGCCCCCAACTATTTCATCCTCTTTTCTTTTGGCTGATGTGATAAATTCTTTGCTGATTTCTCTTTGAGAGTTGGCATCTATGTCCCCTCCCCTTGAATCTGAGCAGGCTCATGACTAGTTCAACCAACAAATGAGGGAAAAGTGTCACATATGACCTCTATAGTTAGATCGTAAAGAATGAGGCAGCTTTTGCCTATTTTCTGAAAAATCCTGGAACCTTGAGCTACTCTGAAGCTAGACATAGCTGACCAGCCTCAGGGACATTCCCACCAAGGCACCAGGAATACAGTAAATAGATCCTATGGACCTTTAAAACCAGCACATCTGCTGGCTGAAGGCCATCGAGTGTTGTCCATTGACACTACATGGAACAGAAGGATCACCTATCCAAGCCCTAACCAAATGTCTAACACACAAAATCATAAGATACACTACAATTAAATAATTGTTTCAATTTTTAATTAAATAGTTGTTAAATTCGGGAGTAGTTTATGGCCAGCAATAGTTAACTAGAATACTCCCTTTAATCCCACCCCGTACGATCCCTCTTCACATGTCTTCTTACCTGAAACAGCCAATCCTGAGTATATTCTGACTCAAATCTTTTTCTTACTTATATTGTTTATGCACAGTATGATTTGGGGGCAACTCATTTTATCTCCCTGTGCCTCCTTCCTTCTCTTTTTTCTTCTTTCCTCCTTTCCGTACTTCCCTCCATTCTTCCTTGCTTGAATAAGCCATTCCTGAGTGTTATTTTTTGTTTAGGCACAGTTTCACTCTGTCACCTTGGATAGAGCACCATGGCATCACAGCTCACAGCAATCTCAAACTCTTGGATTGGAGCAATCCTCTCACTTCATCCTTCCAAGTAGCTGGGACTACTGATGTGCACCACTATACCCAGCTACTATCTATTTTTAGTAGATATGGGAGTCTCACTTTTGCTCAGGCTGGTCTTGAACTCCTGAGCTCAAGCAATCCACCTGTCTCAGCTTCCCAGAGTACTATGATTACATACATGAGCCACTAAGCTGGCCTTTCCTGAGTGTCTTTACTGTGTCAGATACTAGATTGGGCATAATCACTTTCTTCTCAGTGAGGCATCAGCAAACTTGTTTAAAAGACCAGAAAGTACATAACTGAAATATGCAGACTAGTACCCAAATCTGCTGCTGAAGCATGCAAGTAGTCATAGATATAACCAAAAGGTGTGGCTATATTCCAATATTCATAGATCCAAATAAATTTTGTATTCATTTACAAAATTAGGTGCTAGGTTAGAGTGGGCCCAAGGCCATAGCCTGCTGACCCCTGTTCTAGCTGCTTAACACCTGGCTGGGAACCTGTTATCTCTGCAGACATCTTTCCAGGCAACACGTGGTCCATGGGAGTACTATCTAGCAGCTAGAGAAAGAACCTCTGACCACCCCAACTCAAAGAGGCCCTGGAATTTCAGCTATGTCTTGGCTGACAGAGGGATGGATATTCACACTCAGAGAAGGAGGCACAAAGGCACGTAGTCCCAAAGCACAAACGAGGGTGTCAAAGAGGCTCCTTGATCCGGAGATGAGAATGGGCCTAGGAGAAAAGTGTGAGATACAGGAAAAATACTAGGAGGCTCATTTTCCAAAATTGAAAAAAATGCTTTCTTCTGCTCATTCATTTTTCTGTCCAGGGAGTCATGAGGACAAAGCAGATAAGGCAAAAATGACTGTGAGCTCTATAGATTCCTGCCAGGTATTGTTGAAGCTATCATCTTTCTTTTTCAGAAAAAATAGCTCCTTAAAGTAGACATCTTCAGAAAGTGGTGTAAAACCTCTTTCCCTCCCTCCGGCATAGCAGGCATTCACAGGAGGGAACCAGAATAGCATGTAATGTTCTAACAGCTCTTCCAGCAGTGAGACTAAATACACATAAACTATTCTAAATTTGTATCTGCTGCAAACACGAACAATGACATAGTGTCATTCTGCTAGGAGGTTCATCTGACAAATTATATGCAAAGGACACATTCCCTCACCTTCCTGACTTGTCCAACTTCAACATCAGATTTCGGAACCCCCAAAATAACTCTGGCCTCCCTATTATTCTCCTTTAATTGATAGCACTGTCATGAAGATAATGAGTCCAGATTGAGAAAGAAATAGAAAATGTAGGGAGATTCAATGAAAGTTGTTCTGGCTATCTCAGCTTTTGTCTTCAAATCAGCTCAGTTTATCTCAGTTAAAGGGAGTTGTTGGGGGGTTGCACCTGAAGGTAAAGAGGGAAAGATCTCAGAAGCTGCAACACCAGAGCATCTCCTAAAGAACTGAGAAAGTGTTGGGCATAGCAGCAGCTCTAACCCTGCATCCAAAGTCCTGGAAACCCAAGAGCAAATGAGCGGTGTGTTTCCTGCATCCACCTGCTTCCTACCCTGACTCTGCTCTCCCTGCTGCTTCTGCCTGGCAGGTTTGCCTTCTGTTTTCTTATTGTCTTTTTCTTTAGTGTCTTTTGACTTCGAGCTTGACTTCTAACTGCTCACTCTCTCTTTCTAGGTCACTCATTCAAATTTCATATGAGAAAGGATGTGATAGCCTTATTAAGAGTAGGACACCCCTGTGTGAAGCACGGTGCAGGACTACTGGGTGGCCTGTCAGTGATAACTTAGGATCGGCTGTGTGTCCTTGGTTGCATTAGCTAAGGCCGGGGTGTAGGGCAGGAAATATAAAGCCATAGCCTCTTTGCCATGACACAGCTCAACACACCCCGGCCCCTGTGTCAAGCCAGGGGCACCAAAGGTAATGCTCTACGTCCTACCTCTCTTACCCCCACTCTCATCCTGGTCCACCAGTTTTCTGACTCTGAATCCTCTTTTTATCTTGGCTCCATTCCTGGCCGCTTGAGTATCTGTGTCTCTGGTTTCTGACTCCTCAAAACCCATCAAAGGCTTTGAGTCAGCCTTACTCTGCCAACTCTGTCCATTTCACATCACTGCTGAAATCAATCCTCTTGCAGCTACAGGTCTTGTAACTAAAAGACCTCAAAAGTACAGAGGCTTAAGTAAACTTGACCTAATGTCCTTCCCAAGTAGCAGTCCAGGGGTATGTGGTTTATGACTACCGCTATAATTAACATGGCTTCTTTTTCTGGGCCCAAGGTGGCTATTCTTTTATCAGCCAAAAGAAAAGGCTGAAAGAGCAAAAGGGAGTGCACACCCTTAGGAAAGGGGAAACTCAGCAATTGTTCTTATTACCTCTGCTACAGACATGACATCCCAGTCACATGCCCCCGCTAGCTTCTAAAGAGCCTGAGAAATGTAACCTCCAGATGAGCACACATGCCTGTCTAAAGCTTGGAGTGGAGTGGGTGGTTAGATCACTCAGTGAATGAAGACTAGAACCTATGGTACAATAAGTGGGCTCTGCCACGGGGCAACTTTCCGCTCTTGCACAGGGACCTACGGTTCATGCAATTCTTTGGGGTCCTCCTTGAGATAAAGAATGCACACTGATAACACAGAATTATGAGGACAGGGCCTTTGAAGGAGATTGTGCCAGTGTGGGGCCGGAAAGCTTAAGTTTCATTAACTTCATGGAAAATCCACCTCTGCTTAGGTTCCCTAATTACCATCCCAATCAAGTTCTCCTCACTCCTACAATGGGTTATTTAGACCATTTCTGTAAGATGGATTTTGTGAACTTTCAAGATTGGTGCCCAGTGGGGTAGTGATATTTTGCTAAATGATAATAAAACAAAATAGATCTTATGTTTCTTCTTCCTGATGTCTTCACTATAGTTCCTAACTACACAATGCTGTTTGCTATCGGGCTGTCCCCACTATGGGCTGAAATAATGCTCTGCCACTAATGGCTAACTAGCTTATATTCATAAAAACTGCTGCTGTGATTTCTTCTTGAGTGCAGCCTACTTCCAGCCCCTGATTGGTGGAGAGGCCTCCTTATTTATGGGCAATTGTTCTGTACAGACAAGATACCACAAGGAGTCTGTTTGGAAGCTGCTGGTGGAAACTCTTACTGTGTCTTCATTTTCATATCAGTGAGCACGCCATAGGAGATGAAGAACAGAATGAGGACTGTGGCATTATCCTGCATACAGTCAATCAAGACCAGACTAATTAGATTTTCCAGGTGCTTAGGCCCCTGGGAACTGCATAATACATAAATACATAGATAAACATTCCCATCCACAAGGAACAAAGAATTGCTGCAGAAGGCTGCAAAATACGTCTTTAGAAAAGGCTTCAATTCTCTGGCTTGTGTGTTCATGTTCTCTTTTAGGAACATAATCAACTTCAATACAATTGAAATGCTTGGACTTGTGTATTATAAATGAGTTTCATGGGGTATAGCAGTGTTCCTCCCAAATTGAAAATCTGAAAATACACATGCCTGAGGTTAAATGAAATCAAAGATATGAATACCAGCATATTTAGGGAAATATTTAAGAAGAGTTTGCTATGAGGGATAATGATTGCTATTCATGTCTGTTTTCATGCCATCCCTCAATGACATGTTATGTCAGGGATTTAAAAAGAAAATTATTTGTTCCATTCATTAAAGACATAGCCCACTTCTGGCTACTGGGAAGCCATTGGTCTAATGGTCAGCATGTGGCTCACGTGTAGGACACTCTGCTTTCAGTGGCTTTAGCATGTCCCCAAGGCTCCTGTCCATGTATCTAAGAGGACAATGACTTCGTGACTCTTTCTCTGTGAAGATGGTACCTGGCACTTCACCAGCCTTTATGCCTGGCATGGCTGTTCCTCAGGGGTCCATCCTTAGTGCACCCTTCTTTCTCATTCATTTAACATCTGTATGTTGATGACTTCTCATATTTTATCTACAACTCAGAACTCTTCTTTTCCCTCTGTGAATTTTAAATAGATTCTATGGAGTATCTTCACTAGCACAGTAGCACTGCAAGCTCAATCATTCCCAAATATGAACTCATTTCCTCCCACCCTTCTGGCCCTCCTCTCATATTCCATATCTCTGTGAATGGCTCTGGCTATGACTAGGAACCATGCTTAATTCTTCCTTCTTGTTTGTTCTGCTTTCTATGTGCAATCAGTCAGAAGGTGTGGAGTCTACCTTACTCATTTATGTCACACCCCCAAATTCTCATTCTCTACTGCAGAGATCTTTAACCAGAATTTTGTTATTTCTCACCTAGGTTATTGAATGAGTTTTTGTCTCTGCTTCTTAGTGCCAGGGTGATTTTTAAGGACATCAGTTATATTAGTGCCTTGTCTACAACCCTTCACAACTCACCACAACTTTTAGGATAAGCCAAAGTGCACAGCATGGCAAACAAAGCTGCTCATCTCCTGTCTCTTGTCCTTGACTCTTGGCAAAATCAAGATATATCAGAGTTCAGAAAAGTAAGTGGTTTCTGTGTTTTCTGGAATTGTAAGTACCTTGCCCTCCTTCACTTGGAGGCACCAGCATCTCCAAGACTTACTCTCATCCCCACACGATCATCCATGAGTCTTTCCATCCTGTGGCTCCTGTCACAATGCATGAGTACTGCCTATTCTTATTTGAATTCTCCACACTTACGCTAAGCCCCAAATAGCCTTGCTTTTATCAGAAATGGACACTGTGCCTTGCTCTTTGTATTGCTCACATCTTACCATGGTACTGATTCACAATAGACGCTCAAGAACAAGCGAATTTGGTAGAAGAGAATCACAAGTGAATTTGGTAGAAGAGAATCAGATACAGATGCTCTCCAACTCATGATGGGTTGTAGCTCTCTAACCTGTCATAAATTGAAAATACTGTAAGTCAAAAATGGGCACAGTTTAGGTTATTTTCTAATTATGATGAATTATCTAGATACAATGCCATAAGATGAGGAACTTACAGAATTCATATTGCTTTCACACCATCATAAAACTAAAATATTTTAAGTGGAGTCATTGTAAGTTGGGGACTATCTATATTAGATTGATAATTGAACTCGACAACTAGAAATTTCTAGAAATTGTGCATGTAAAATTCACTGAGAAGACTGCAATCTACTGCTGAAGCTGTTGCTTTCCACATCCTCAGGTCCTGGTTTCTTATCCCTCAAACAATGTGTTTGATGAACACCCTACTATGATTCAGGAACTGCACAGTACACCAAGAATGTCTAAGATGTAAAATCATCTACAGCATTATCACAGCCCAGCTTAGAGACATGGGTAACAACAAAGAATTACATTACAATGAGACAATAGTTATTTATATAACACAGGTAATATGGGAAGCCGAAGAATAAACACCTTATTTTTCAGGAAAGAAATGAGGAAGAAGTGATGTTTGAAGGTTGAAGACTAGGTTGGTATTTACCAAGATGATATAGGGTTAGAGGCCTGGCTGTGGAGTATATTCCAATGAGAAAAATCAACTCTCATATTTGGAATATGACTCAAGTTCAGGACATGGAGGGTGGAGAGCTCAGCTAGGGCAAAATCCTGAAGAGCAATACAGGTTGTACCAGTCAGTGTGGATTTTGTCCTGTAGGAGATGAGGAATTATTAATGGTTTTGAACACATTTAATCCAATCTTCATTTACTGAAGACTATTTTGGGTGGCTAGATGGAAGGGTTTAGAAGAAAAAAGGTACAGCAAAAAGAGTGAGAAGACTGTTGGAGTATTCCAGGGTAGAGATTATGGAAGCTGCAGATCCCCGTGGTCACACATGTCGATGCCTTCATTCAAAATCCCAGCCGTGCTGGTCATTAGCTTGAGCAAGTTACTCAACTCCTCTGTGCCTCAATGTCTCATCTGAAAATGGGGCTTAAAATAATAACTGATGAGGTAAACTATGCAGGATTAAATGAAAATTCATATGAAGTGCTTGGAACAGTGCCCATCTAAAAGTAAAAGTATTTACTCTTTTTATTCTATGAAGGTCTGAACCAAAGAAAAGGATATAGCCTGGAGGAGACAGGTCCAAGACATATATAACAAATAAAATTGAAAACCTTTGGAGTATGATAGAATGTGGTTCTATCATAGATAGAACCTTTGGAGTATGATAGAATGTGGTTACACATGTAACCCCTTAGTCATGTTGACAATCCTGGTAAAGATACGAGGAGAGGAGTCAGTCTGTTACCAGAAACAAAATGGTAGCTGCAGCAAAGATGGAGAAGTGTTGGGTGATTCTCGGCTTATAACTTGAGCATTGGGGTGAGTGATGGTACCTTTTGTAAGAGGAAGAGCAGGAATTTTTTTTTTTTTTTTTAAGAGCAGGAATTGTTAGTTTAATTTTGTAAGTGTCGAATCTGAGTTGCTTGCAACGCATTCAGGAGAACTTACTCAATAAGCTCTTAGGAATATAGATCTGTGGCTGTGCAGAGAGATTCCCAGGTAGAGGAAGGAGATGTGGGTTCCATCTGCATCCAGATGTGAATGGAAGGCATGAAAAGTGTGTGGCCAGATAGCTAAAAGAGGCAGTGTGGACTGAGGAGGGGGCTGAGAGTGGAGCTCTGAGGACACTGACAACAAAGCTGGAGCTGGAGGAAAAGGCCCCGGAGAAGAAGGCTGAACAAGATAAAACAGAGGGACAAGAAGAGAATCACAGCAGAATAAATTAAAGAATGGTAAAGACCACCTGTTGCTTAGTGATGGCATGAAGAGTAGGTGCCTGATACTTTGCTATACCAGAGCTCTGGCTCCAGATTTTAAATTCGGTATAAATGCTGCTTTGTCTATAGCCTGTTTAGTTGAGTTTAGCCTCAACTCTTTCAGATGGTAGGTTTGTATTAATTTACATAGATAGTTTGGCTCCCAGAAGCAAAGCAAATCTATGACATTGTGGCTGCAGTACTTCGATTTTTTATTTCAGAAAGTGGGCTGTAGATAATTCAGTCCTTAACAAATGATCATTGTTTATTAAATCAAGAGCTAAAACATTTTCGTGGATTAAATCTTCGACAGTGCACTTGTACAAGTGATGGAAAAAGAACCACGTGATTCTTTGGTTTGACTTTTTGATAGTTCAGGAATTCAGAACAAATTCCCTAATATGACTCATTTGAACCAACATCTAGTCTAACAATACATGAAAAAATTATCAGTAGGCGATACTTGGTCACAAGGAAATCAGTGATCCCATAGGATTCTCAAAATTAGAAATTTCTCTACTTAGAGTATAACAGAAGGCAGAGTCAGAAACTCTCTACAAAGAAATTTATTTCCCAAGAATTCTAAGATTTTAAGAAATCCCAATTCAGTGTTGTAACATGCAGAGTGAACATAAGAATTTGGGATTATATTTACAATATATACATATTATATATGTATTTACTACTTTTGCCAGGTACTACTCAGAGTCCAGGGCAAATGATGGCATTCAAGAGCATTATAACCATGGCATTATAACCTCATGCCTCCATGGAGCACATACTGATGCAAGGACAACTTAAAGTAAATAGTAAAATAAATAAAAATTATTTTAATTTGTAATAAACACTATGATGGAAATAGGGTGCTAAGCAAGGGGATCACAGAAAAAAAGCCTTCTTTAGTTAGGAAGGTCAAAATGGAGCCTCTCTTAGGAGTGACATTCAAGATAAAGATAAGAGTTAACCCTGGGAAGAGTGAGAGGGAAAGACTCCAGGAAGTGGTCAATAGCACAGGCAAAACCCTGACTGGTCATTCAGGAAAGGAACTATTGTGAATGGAGTTTAGCCAGTGGGGGTATAGACAGGAGAAGAGGGGTTGAGGAGAGGGCTGCCAAAAGGATCCTGGTACAGATTTGAATGTTTTCCTAAATGCAATGGGGAGGGTTTACTTGGGGGATGGAGGTGGCTTAATTCTTAGTAAGTTTGGAGAATGGATGGAGGTAGGGCTGGAATGGAAGAAGGTAGGTCAATTAGGGGGCTCTTTCAGGAGTCCAAGTAAGAGATGATGGTGGCCAAGAGTGAGATGGTGGCAGTGGGGATATAGGGAAGACAATGGCTTCAATGGCTTCAATTGACAGCACTTGTTGCTGGAATAAGTCTATCTAGAAAGTATGCAGCCAGGCATGTCTCTGTTTTTCATAGTATGTGGCTGGATACTTTCTAGCCAGCCCTTGTAGATGATGGGATGGGAGGGATGGTGGAAGGGGAGAATCAAAGAACAAAGAGTGACTCCCAAGAATTCTGTCTTGACTAATTAGGTTTTGCAAAGAGAGAGGATCCTAGCATAGAGGAGGCTGCTCTGACTGTTTGCTATACTATACACTGTTTGCGATGGTCGAGGGGAAGTGTTGAGAAGGCAGTTGGTGGGGTGAGTCTGGAGTTCACAGGAAAAGCAAATCTGGGGATGAACGGTCCCACCTTACGTTTTCAGAAAAAGTGAGTCTCTGATTAAAAATTTATTTTTAAAGGTGTTCTTTATGTGTCCCATTTGCAGAAGCAGTTTAGCTTTACAAAGAACATTTCCCTTCAAATGCATGTAACCCCTTAGTCATGCTGACAATCCTGGTAAAGATACGAGGAGAGGAGTCAGTCTGTTACCAGAAACAAAATGGTAGCTGCACGTGGAGTCCAGGTGGTGGTAACATTCCATTTCTTCCAGTGAGTCGCCCTATCCACCTACCCAGTGTGCACCCAGAGTGACTGTCAGGATGCCCTCCTCTCTCTCACCTTAGTGCCACTTCCTTTCCCTCTTCATCATTGCCTTTTTTTTTTTGTCTGTCCCTTTCTATAAACCTAGAGCCCCCAAATCAGATTCTTTTTCTATTTTTTTTTTTTTCAAGACAGAGTCTCACTATGTCACCCTCGGTAGACTGCTATGGCATTACAGCTCACAGCAACCTCAAACTCTTGTGCTTAAGTGATTCTCTTGCCTCAGCCTCTCGAGTAGCTGGGACTACTGGTGCCCGCCACAACACCCGACTTTTGTTGTTGTTGTTGTAGTTGTCATTGTTGTTTAGCAGGCCCAGGCCGGATTCAAACCTGCCAGACCCTGTGTATGTGGCCGGTGCCCTAACCACTGAGCTATGGGCACCGAGCCCCAAAGTCAGATTCTTTTGGTGTCACATAGAAGGCTCCTATTATGTATTTCTACACCAATGGCTTTCAACTTTCACTTGGGGGATTCTGTTAAAATGCAGATTCTGATTCAGCAGGTCTGGGCTGGAGCCTGAGAGTCTACATTTCTAATAAACACTCAGGCTCCTGGTCCAGGGGCTTCTACGAATAGCAGCCACCTCCTAGATCATACTTTTCAAGGCTTATGCTAACAAAGAGTTCATCACTTAGCTCTTGCTGGGGGTGAGTAGGAGGATTAGGCTAGGAAAGAAGGAAATGAAAAAGAGGAGGGAGAAAAATCTCATGCTGACACCTATATTTGGGCCCCTTTCTTCACATTTGGTCCTCAAAAAGGCGTCAGAGTGAAAAATAATCTTTAGAATCTGAACTCCAAAAGATTATATAACTGCTTAATAAAATGCTTTTTGTAACTTTAAAGGTTTTTTGAGGCAGAGTGCAGTGACTCACGTTTGTAATCCTAGCATTCTGGGAAGCCTATGCAAGAGGATCATTTGAGGTCAGGAGTTCAAGACCAGACTTAGCAAGAGTGAGACCCTGTCTCTACTAAAAAATAGAAAAAAAAAAATAGCTGGCCATGGTGGCCCCTATAGACCTAACTACTCTGGAGGCTGAGGCAGTAAGTCACTTGAGCCCAGAAGTTTGCAGTTGCAGTGAACTATGATGCTACTGTACTCTACCTGGGGTGACAGAGCAAGGCTCTTGTCTCAAAAAAAAAAAAAACAGAAAGAAAGAAAAAAAAAATTATTTGAACGTGTTCATGTGGGCCAGGATCTGGAAATATTATAGCTGTCCATACCTTGCAATGCCTCATGAGGCATAATAATAGCATGGCTGCCTTTAGAAGGGGCAATTTGGCTGGGTGCCTATAATTAATCCTAGCACTCTGGGAAGCTGAGGTGGGAGGATATCTTGAACTCAGGAGTTTGAGACCAGTTTGATCAAGAACAAGACCTTGTCTCTACTAAAAATAGAAAAACTTAGCCGGGCACTGTGGCAGATGCCTGTAGTCCCAGCTACTCAGGAGGCTAAGGTAGGAGAATCACTTGAACCCAAGAGTTTGAGGTTGCTGTGAGCTAGACTTACACCACAGTGCTCTAGCCCGGGCAACAGAGTGAGACTCTATCTCTAAAAACAACCAAAACAAAAAACAGAAGGGCCAAGATTCATTCCTGGCATGCCCCCTCTCCCGTCCCATTGGTGATAGATGGTTATGAATCAAAATAGCAACTAAGAGGACTACGAACTCCTTTGGATCCCTGAACATTCCTACCTTACATTGGTTAGACGTTTACTTCCTGATCTTGACTGGTCTGAGCAGCTCGCTTACTCTATCTGAACGAGAGCTTCCCATACCTCTCTTGTGAGCTGATGTTTAAGTCAGGAAGGCTGAGCCTCCATCCACCCTAAGAGAGGCTCACATTCAAAAGTAGCACTCGTGAGCTGGAGTGAGTTGTGATTCTAACAGTCTTATAAACAAAATTTTGAAAAACTAAATGGATTTTAAGTGAATGTACAGCTCTTTGCCACTTAGTGACAAATACTGTTTTGTTTTCAGCATATAGCTTAATAATTCGTAGATGCTATCTGGCTGGTGGGCTGAATGAGGGAATAAGCTTGGTGTGAATTTGGAGGCAGACTGGTGTCATAGAAGGCAGCTGGACTTCTGAGGCAGGCAGACCTTGCCACACTGGGATTCTGGGACCCTCTGCTTTTGCATCTGTAGTGTGGGAACAATGATACCCCTGGGACATTGAAATAAAGATTAGAGATAATGTGTGGAAGCATCTGGTTTACTAATTAGCCTTGTTATTTTTATTATCATCATCTTGGACTCCCTACTTGGTTCTTTGGCTCTCATCCATCCCCTAAATTACTCAATTGGGGTTTCATCCTGCCCCCCTCTTGTTGCCAGCTGGTCATTCATCTGCTGGACTGGGCAGTTTTGCTCATCTCCACCAACCCCTGCCCACCTTCCACCCTAGCGTGCAATCTCATTTCCATCCTTCAGACCCTCTAACTTTCCTGCCATTCCCACAACAAAGCCAAACTGCTTGACAATTCCTTCTTGTCTAGAACTGTTTTGCTTTGCTTTTCTGCTCTCTCATCTTTCTAGTGGGAGCGATATTTGTAAGCCAGTAGTTTAAGGCCCAACATCTGAGTCTTGAATGAAAACAAAGAAGAAAACCCACTGTAACCTCATTTCGCATTCGATTTTCCAAAGGTGGTTATTGGAGGTCTGTGGTTACCTAAGGTTTTTTCATGTAAGTAAGAGAATAGACTCTATACAGTCTAGTGGTTTGGTTATTTTTCAGATCCTTCCTCATAAAGCCATGTTTCAGAGCCCCAAGTTACAGGGCAAAAATACTCTTCTGGTAGATATGAGGGTTCCCTAGTTCATGTTGGGTAAATATGGTTCTGTGAGTCACCCCCTTTGTTAATCTGAATACACCAATAATAAATTGATTTGGTATACCTCACCCAATCACTATTGGCAAGTGTACATGAAGCTTTAAGAATCTAAGAAATTACACCTGTAATCCTAGCACACTGGGAGGCCGAGGCAGGTGGATTGCTTGAGCTCACAAGTTCAAGACCAGCCTGAGGGCTCGGTGCCTGTAGCTCAAGCAGCTAAGGCGCCAACCACATACACCAGACTTGACGGATTCGAATCCAGCCTGGGCCTGCCAAAACAACAATGACAGCTACAACCAAAAAATAGCCAGGCATTGTGGTGGGTGCCTATAGTCCCAGCTACTTGGGAGGCTGAGGCAAGAGAATCGCTTAAGCCCAGGTGTTAGAGCACCCTAGGTAGATGAGCTATGTCATCTACCTAGGGTGACAAATGAGACTGTCTCAAAAAAAAAAATAATCTAAGAATCTATTTAGTCAAATAAGAGACCCTATCTTAGCCCGATTGTGTCTCTATAAAGGAATACTTGAGGGTGGGAAATTTATCAAGAATAGAGATTTATGTGGCTCACAGTTTTGCAACCTGTATAAGAAGCATGCATCAGCATATGCTTCTGGTGGGGGCTTCAGGCTGCTTCCCCTCATGGCAGAAGTGAGCAGGTGTGTGCAGAGATCACATGGTGAGAGAGAAGGCAAGAGAGAGGGGAGGGAGCTGTTATGGGAACTGATAATGGAGCGAGAACTCATTACCAGGAGGACAACACCAAGCCATGCGTGAGGAATCCACCCTCATGACCCAAACACTTCTCACTAGGCCCCACCTCCAACATTGGGGATGAAATTTTTGAGAAAGGTTTGAGAATCAAATATTCAAACTATAGCAGTCTCCTTATTTGGATCATTAAACTTATGAATAAATCCAAAGAGGGAGATCCAGGAATGGGCCCCCCAGACAGTAGTGGAAGCAGGGAGGCCCCATATGTGTGTGTGTGTGTTTATACATGTGTGCGCACACATACACACCACATTTTGTTTCTTCTATTCATCCTATGATGGGCACTTGGGTTGCTTGCATCTTTTTGCAATTGTGAACAGTTCTGCTATGAACATGAGTATAAAATATTTCTTTGACACCTAGTTTTCAATTCCTTTAAGTATAAACCTAAAAGTGGGATTGCTGAATCATCTGATAATTCCATTTTTAATTATCTGAGGATCTTCCATACTGTTTTCCACAGCAGCTGTACAATTTTATGTTCCCACCAACAGAGCACTGGAGTTCCAATTTCTCCACATCTTTGCCAACACTTGTTATTTTCTGGGTTTTTGATAGTATTTATCCTAGCAGGTGTGAGGTCGTCTCATTATGGTTTCCCCTATTGTTGAGAGGTGGGGAATCCATGTTGAACTTGAAAGACAGCAAGTGGAAAATGCCACTTCCTTCACCTGATTTCTGTTAGACAACCAGTCTCTGGGCCCTTCTACAG
Source organism: Perodicticus potto (assembly GCA_963574655.1). NCBI lineage: Eukaryota > Metazoa > Chordata > Mammalia > Primates > Lorisidae > Perodicticus > Perodicticus potto. The sequence continues at coordinate 3,315 of CAUYRH010009524.1, read as the reverse complement.
ATGCCCCAACTATGTCCATGTGCTCTGAGTTCACTACATTCATGTGTCAAGCAGGGCTGTGTGAAACCTTGATCTTACTCAGCACTAAGCTTTGCTAATGATTCAAAGGATGTAGACAAGCACTGGGCACAAACGGAACACTCCTTCCTTGGAAAGTCTTCCAATAGTGTCTTTTTCTCCTGCATTAGGACATATTTTAGTGTCAGATCAACAAATGGGTATTGAACCATGTATGCACTTGCTCTCAAAGGAAGCTGTGTCTGATTTGGAACCTCTCAGTTTTATACATCATTCATTATGCAGGTAGGAAATGCTGATCTCACTACTCTGCCCCCCATCCTCCAGCTAACTGTGCTCTTTCATCCATAAATTCCATGTTTATTTTCCGAGACCAATCCAAGCAGAGCAGGAGATTCCTATTGAGAACATTTTGCAGGTAGACCCTCCCCGTATCTTTCTGCACCTAGATACCATTGCCTACTCTACAGGAAGTCTGGCTGAGGCTTCTACTGGCAACGGAGGGGTGAGTTACAGGACTGTGCTGGCCCTTTTTCTCTCTTTTCATTCTGGTGATTTATTATTACCTTGCCTGTTGAATTTCTTAGAAAAGTTTCTTATACACTCCCGGGAAATCTGAATACATATTTGGCCTGGGGACTCTATTCAGCTTATCTGTTCCTGGGGGGTCTTTATCTAATAGAAAGAAGATCACCCTTTTCTTCCACAGGCAAGTTTTTACTTGCTAGTCAGTGTTTTAAAACCAAATATATTTTATTTAGACACACATAGGCAGCTGTCCCTCTGTATCTGTAGATTCAACCAACCACAGACTGGAATATATTCAGAAAAGACGATAGAAATAACAATATAACAAAAAATAATAAAGCCCACACCTGTAATCTTGACATTTTAGGAAGCTGAGCGGGGAGGATCACTTGAGGCCAGGAATTAGAGACCAGCCCAAGCAGCATAAGCTGTTTTTACAAAAATAAAATTTTTTAAAAATTATCTGGGCATGGTGGTGCATGCCTATAGTCCTAGCTACTCAGGAGGCTGAGCCAGAAGAATCACTTGAGCCCCGAAGTTCAAGGTTACGTTGAGCTATGTTGATGCCACCCAGTGTACTCCAGCCTAGGTGACAGAGTGAAACCCTGTCTCTAAAAATGATGATGAGGATGATACAGACTTTAAAAATATATGACAACAACTATTTATACATTATTTACATTGTATTAAGTATTAGAAGTGACGTATGGATGATTTAAGGCATGTAGGAGGATGTAGGTAGGCTACATGCAATACTGTGCCATTTTATATCAGGGACTTGGGCATCCATGGACTTTAGTATCCTTGGGAGGGCTGGAACCAATCCTCTGTGAATACTAAGGGATGACCATATATGTAGGAAATCTGTAAAGAACAATAAAGGACTGAATAAGCCAAAGAAAGGAAAATGCTTACTTCAAGGTGGGAAGGAGAGGATGTGATTAGGGAGAGAAGCACAGCAGGCTTCTAAAGCCCTAGGAAGGGTCTACTGCTTAACCAGGAGATTGTGTGCCTGGATCTTCATTATTGTTTCAAAGTGTACAATTTTATACTCTTCTGAATACATGATGCATTTCATTATAATACTCTGGTGACTACCTCAGTGGTTAGGAGACATATGACTGGATTACTGGAGAAGCAAGAGGATTATCTTGACCTGCATATACTGTGACATGTTCCCCCAAATCAGAACGGGATAGGATAGCAAAGGACAAACCCTAACCTAGAAAAAGGCAGGGTCCCTGGGATCATGAGGTCCTGTCTTGTTACAGTTGCGCCTCATTGGACAAGTCACATACTCTTTCTAATCTTTACTTTATGCTTCTGTGAAATAGGATGCTAATATCTGTCCTTCCCACCTCCCAGGACTGAGGTGAGAAGCAAATGAGATCAAATAGGACTGTGCTTTTTAGTCTCTAAATCACTCAGAAGTTTATTCCCTTATATTGAGCATTTACTGAACACAGAATGAATATCCTGTGTCCTCTAACCAGCACTGGGGGTATAATGAGAAATAATGCTATGATGCTGCCTTTGGGAAGAAACTTAGAGATTGGTGGGAAAGAAGAAAGCAAATACTACATACAGGTTCCACAGAGCGAGGATGGGGAAAGGCAGAGGGTACAACAGGAGCACAGAGAAGGGCTCTCTAGGACGGTGCTGATGTACTGTATATGCACCTACCTGCAGCCCCTCTCCGTCCCTCCAGGCTCTTCTCGCTCACTGTACTTTCCAAAGTCTGGTCCCTTCCTGTTCTGGTTCCTCTAGCAGCTAGTTCTGTCTGGACGTTCACTGGTGCCTCAGTTCCCAGTGTCAAGAATGAGTACTGGTACCCTGAGTTGAGGTGATGTTGGAGCAATCACACACATAACATTTATTGCAAACCAAAAGTACATCTCAGAGGAAGAGATGGCTCATTCTCCACAAGCAGAGAAAGACCCGGAAGTCTAAGCACATGCAGTCTTTTATATGCTCACTAGTTTGTCCCACCTTTCTCTTGGCAGGATTGGTTGCTTCATCCTGCCTTTAGGTGATTGATAGGTTGGGGTAATATAATGGATTACATAAGATGTTACATGTAACACATTAGGCTATATGACAGTTCCTTTTCTTCACATGTGTCCTCTTAGAATCCTTCATGAAAATTCCACCCATGCTATGCTAATTAGATGGTAATGAGCCCTGGGTCAGTTAAAGATCACTAGGAGCTCTTACTGCATATGTTTCCACCAGGAAACATTTCTTAGCTGCAATTTGGTTCCTAGCTACAAGTCTGTTCCTACTCTCTACCCTTAGCTTAGCCACTTTCTTGCCACCTGTTTAGCCTCCGCCGGACCTAACAATGCCATATTAATTCTCACTCAGTTCCTTTTTATTTGCTGTTGTCTCTTCTGGAGTGCCCTTGCCTTAGTTTGCTCTTACCACCCAAGTCTGAGGTTAAATGTTGCCTCTAAGGAGAGGTCTTCCATGATTTCTGTACCTAATGCTACTGTTGTGTGTGTGTGTGTGTGTTTTGTCTTTTCACCTGTCTTTTCTGTCCTATTAATCTTGATTTATTTTCTCCAAAGCACTTCCATTAGCTGAAATTAGCTCATTTACATATGTATATATATTATATATATATATTTTGTTTTGTTTTGTTTGAGACAGAGTCTCACTATGTCCCATGGCATCACAGCTCACAGCAACCTCCAACTCTTGGACTTAAGCCAGTGGTTCCCAACCTTCCTAATGCCATGACCCTTTAATACAGTTCCTCATGTTGTGGTG
>CAUYRH010009522.1:0-38208 GCA_963574655.1 Perodicticus potto | reverse complement strand
GAGGCAAGAGACTCGCTTGAGCCCAGGAATTGGAGGTTGCTGTGAGCTGTGATGCCACAGCACTCTATCCAGGATGACAGCTTGAGGCTCTGTCTCAAACAAAAAAAAAAAAAAAAAAAGATGCTTTGGCAGGTAGAATATGGGTAGATAAGCTTTGGGTACTCTAAAATTTGTTATTCTCTGATTAAGGAATAAAAAACTGAATTCTTCAGTAGACTAGTTTTCTAAAAAAAAACAATACTATGTAAATACATGCCCATTTCAAATTCTACCATTTCTACTTTACTTTTCTCAGAAGCATATCTTCTGATAGCTGTGTCTTGGTGTTAAACAACTTGAGCATAGGCAATATGTTTTACAATTAGAATAATAGCATTACATCTGTTGGATATGATTAAATCTAAAATATTAAAACATGCTTATTGCTAGTTCATGGATATTCATGTGTTTCAGTGAGAATCATATTGAATCATGCTACCCTGATCTATTTATGGTTCACACAAGTGGAACATACTTAGTTGTATAGTAGGTTAGGAGCCAGTCCTCTTGTAAACTCTTGAGGTACTTTGCAGAAATCCAGCTAGTGTTAGTTTGTTAGTTTTATAAAGAGCGTATCTGTGGTCATCAGTGTAGAGTCCTTCATGGATTATTTAAAATATGCAACGTGGTCTAGATAAAGGTTTGGTATATATCAGGATTCTGAATGTGGGTAAGTGATAAATACAGTAAAACTTTGTTGGATGTCACTGTCTTCTTTTATCATAGTTCTTAGACTAAACTAACTTGTGTGTATTTGTTCATGACGTAAATAATTATCCTGTGGTACTCTTTTTGAACCAGTGGAAGCACCACAGCATACGGAAAAGCCTTGTAAATAAATCATCAGTGAAAAAAATCAGATGTATGAAAGTGTCGAACATATCTTACTATATTACTTGTCTTTTTTTAAATAATAACTATTTAATAAGCAGGATTCCGTAATAGTTGAACTGTTATATTCTTTCCCAGAACTGGAAGACAGATTGGGGAGATTTCATCTGCTTGTGCAGAGAATTCATATTGAATCTCTTAGCCTACTCACCTTTACTTAAAGACAAATGGAGGGAAACATTCATTTGGAGAAGGTGCTAGAGGCTGTATGTATTTTGTTATGATAGGCTGCTGTATGCTGTAGCTTTCGTTTACAACTGCCTTGCAGCAAGGGAAAGACAATATTGAATTTCTACTTTCTTTTTGATCCTAAGAAATTATAAATCTCTACACGAGTAATAATTTAATTCTTCAAATTACTTGAATATGATTGACATAGCTCATATGCCTGAAATCCCTCTGCTTTTAAAATTCAGTTGGAAGGAGCAAGAGGTATATTTTTGTTTTGTTTATTATGCTTCTAGCACTGTCTTTAAGAGTAGTAGACTCAGCAAATGAGCCATGAATGCTTTAGACCACAAACATTTCAAGGGTGCTACTCTTTAATGTTTCAAGTTGTGTTGTTTGTACAGTGTAAATGGATCTTGCAAAAACTAAAGTTCTACGAGCCGTTGTCCTTGTGTTTTTCTATTCATTTATTCACATTTAAACCACAATTTATTTAATATTTTAGTAACACTTGGATCAAGGAAGAAAAGGGGCAACTTCCGAACTAATTTCAAGGAAGTAATATAGAAAAATACATATTTTGGTATTTGGCTTTTTAAAAAACAGAAAGTATTGTCATTTAATTCACAGACAGAGGCAGTAGATGTTGTCCCACACAAGGATAAATGCATTGCTTGTAATGGAGCCAGTGCCTGGCTCTTGAGCTGTGATGAGTCTGTTTTTCTCTTTTTGATTTCAGGAAGACCGTGATAGAAAGTAGTTTGGAAGTAGAATGATGGTAATGGTTGAGGGGAAGGTATTTGTTACTGTACTGACAGACATAAGGTTAGAATGTTATTAGTGTTGCCTAGAACAGCAGCGAGGCGTGTAGCCTTAAAAGGTATTATTTGTAGTATATCTAAAATGTCTCTTCCCTAGGTGAGTCTGTTCTGTCACAGCCAAGCCTTCCAAAAATGTTTACTTCTTTTTTAATCTTATCTGAAATTGGATGACCAGGCAATGATTTCTGTGTAGCAACCTGCATATTTTAGAAGTGAATACATGCTGGGTGTTCCTTGTCAATTGTATGGTTTCTATTTTTAGGAAGCTATACCTGGAATTTATAGATAATTCTCAGTAATAGTCATTTTAGTAACTTAATCTCTCTTTGTTTAAAATTCACACAGTTTTACAAATGTTACATCTACTTAAAAGCTTTATCTGCTTTTATTTTTTCCTGTAGTGTGATAATACTTAGAAAATCTGAGTACAATATAAATTATATATTGATAGCCTTTTAGGAGATTGGCAGAATTCAATTTCTTAGAAACTTGTTAACGGAACCAAAGGTTTGACAGATGAATGTAAAATGTCTAGCAAGTGATATGAATAGTAACAAAAGATTTTTATTTCATTTCTATCAATTACCTATGATGCTGTTATTAATTATATGGGTTCTTATCTCTTCAGGTATGCATATAGGGTCTCTTTCATCAAGAGGAATATATGTCTATACTGAGAAACAAATTACTGGTTTGTAAACCTTAATTATTCAGTGAAAAGATTCAATGAGATCTCAATATTTGAGATTTAAATCCTCAAAACTCGAGAGGTAAAACAGGAAAACCAGGCATCATACAAAAAGAATATCATCTTTATGTGATAGATAAGTTATATTTAAAATCATAACTAGCTTTGTACAAGTAGGAGCAGATTTATTCTGTACACTTAAGATTATGGGGAAAATGACATAAAAGCACATGCAGATAAAGCTTGTGCCTTCTAGTGTGTAAAGCAAATATCTAAATATATGTCTGTTTGTGTCCACATGTAGAATTAAAGGACACTTTTCCATGAAATAATGCATTCCTTTAGAATTGCTGTAGATTTTCATAATTTTTTAAAACATTTCTATTGTAACCTACATCAAAAGGGCAGCCAGGGTTTTTTGTGTCTGAATATACATATGCATTATAAAAAAGTGAGTCTACTGTAATTACCAGTTTGCGGAGCGAATTCCTGCAGGGTTTGTACTCTCCCCATTAGTAAAAGAGATAAGTTGAAATGTATTAAAATTTCACCGTACAACTGGGAGTTTTTGTTCACAGTAAATGTGTTAATGTTTCTTCATTGCTTGACTGTTTGTGTTTAAATTTAGACAGCGTGCCCAACAGGGACAAAATTATAGGATAACGCTATGTATAAAAGAAAATCCTTCAGAGAGCACCAATAAGACTCTTTTTAAAAATAAGCAGTTACATATAACAGTACATGGCTGTAGCCACAGAGAAAAGTTTTATCTGTCTATTTAAGAATTATTGGAATTTTTCTTTCCCTTGTGTAAAAGTTAAGAGGACCTAGCTTATGTCAATAGCTAATGCACTTTGATGTAAAAACATCCATTATTTTATTCAGTGTTACTCCTGCAAAAAGAAAAAGAAACGATTCTTTTTTGTTGTTCGTATGATGAAGGGAGGCTAATAGCATTTTGAGAGAGAGGTGATAGATCACATTTTCTTCCCTAGTAATGGAATTCTTGCTTGTTAAGAATTCTAATTACAGCCTGTTATATTTTTGGAGTATTTTTCTCTGCTTTTCTTCGTTGCCATGAACTTAGTAAATACAATTACTCACATAGATAGGCGTACGTTTTAAAAAATTAATATACAACCACTATCACCTAGGGTTGAAAATACAGGATAAAGGGTCCTGTTTCTTGGCAGCCTAGAGAGGGCTGAAGTTGGAGTTATCTATAAACACTGGCTGGATAAGCTTTGGCCAGCGAGGGAATTAACACTCCTCTCTCTCTTAAATGTTGAAAACATACTGTAGTTTTTAGTGTTTACGTTTTTCAGTTTCTTCTGCCTGCTTTTCTATGAGTGAAAATGAAAGAATTTGCCAATAGCTATATGCTGTCTCAAATGTCTCAGACCCACAATATAAACTGTGCAAAGAAACAAAAATAAAATAGAAAATTTCATTTTGAAATGTTGCCATCTTAGAAATAATGTTTCGTAATTTAATGTGTATAGATTCTTGGAGAGGGGAGAGAGAGAGACAGAAAAGGTATACATATATATGTGTGTGTGTGTGTTAGTTGTTTATACCCATACGGTCATGGTTCAATGGGGAAATATGAAAATCCCCTTGAATATTTCATGTTGTGTAATAGGTTTCCTTGAGGAAGTATATTTTTCCACTTAAACATTTTTAGTATTTAATTTTAATTTTCCTCTTGAACGTTTTTCTTAAATAGGTTTGTCCACTTCCCCCCCTCCTCACCAAAAAACATTTAGTTTTTATTTCCTCCTCTACACTGTTCTTTAAAACACAAATTTTTAACTGATAGACCTTGAAGTTCTTCAGAGCCATTACTTTCTTTTGGTTAATTCGTAGAAAGGCGCCATATGAAAATTGGATTTTTGATCTGATGGAGTGATTCTTGAGTTCTTATGAACCATTTATAGTCTATCAATTAAATCCTTCTTAGTTCACGGATTATTGACCCAATGGACCATATTAGCTGCTTCGAAGCTGTTATAGCCCATTATGTTGATTCAGCTGACACACACGTGAACTCAGTCCACATGGCCAAGATGACATTAACGTTGTTCTGGAAGGTCCTTTTTTTCTCCCACAAGGCTTTCTATTTATTTCTTAATTTTCAAGAGTTAGCTCAAAGTTCCTGACAACCATTGCGAAGTCTCTCACTTTGCTCGGTAATTTTGAAGCATTTATTAACAGCTAGATGATCTGCTCTTTCCTGTCTTTCTCTGTAAGTATATATATATTTTTTAAACCAAGTAATCTTTATTAGAAAAAAACAGCATGCTGTTTTTTTCAGTGTGCTCTTGAGAACATTTCACCCTCAGTTGGTTGTAGATCCCATAGAAAGTTGTGGAATTTCTCCGAGCATTTGAATTTAGCCCTTTGAATTTGGGAAAACCGCCTTTTAGAAGAAATGATAACATTGTATTTTTAAAACACATATTACCTAAGAGGTTTCCCTTGGAAAATTACTGCGACTCTAGCCATTGGTAAAATCAAGATGTGCCTTCATTGATTTATATGAAGCTCTAATGAAGCCAGTCCAGGTCTTAGCACAGACCCAGAGGGAATCTGTGACCTGACATAAATAACGTATAAGGGGGCACTAGACTATTCATCATATCATTTTATTTATTTGTAATAGGTATGATTCCTGTGGTGATACCTGCTTTAGGCAAAGAAACACATTTTTTTGTAATCAGAGATAATAACGATGTACAGTTATATATACAATGGAAGGTATTACGATATTTGTTGAAATGTGTTACTAATTCACAATCCCAAGAAAGATATAAATAAAATGCTATATAATAAACCAAGTGTTCTTGGGAGTACTTTGTCTTACTTTTGTAAATTTTGACATTTCTTTTTTTCTTTTTCTTTTTCTTTTTTTTGAGACAGAATCTCACTATGTCACCCTCGATAGAGTGCCATAGCATCATAGCTCACAGCAACCTCCAGCTCCCGGGCTTAGGCGATTCTCTTGCCTCAGCCTCCCAAGTAGCTGGGACCACAGGCGCCTGCCACAACGCCTGGCTATATTTTTGTTGTTGCGGCAGTTTGGTTGGGGCTGGGTTCAAACCCACCACCCTTAGTCTGTAGGGTCAGTGCCCTACTCACTGAGCCATAGGCACTGCCCTCAAATTTTTACATTTCTTGATAGAACCATTTAAAGACTGTATAAAATAATGTTCTGAGTCTCTTCATTCATCTAAAATGTACCACTTTGTAGAAAATTCTAGTGTAAATTGTTAACTGCTTACTTAGCAATTTATCTTTCAAGTTGCTTAAAACTTTACCCATCCCTCCCCCTTTCTGTGCAGTTTTGTTCACGTCTCCAATTCAGTCATAAGCTCCTGCTGGAACTGGAAAAATACCTGAGGAAATCTCATTGAGGAGGAGGGTAGCAAGGGGGATTATTCTTCCTTTTTCCTCTCATACCAAAGAGAGTGGAAAGAGCCCTGGATTACTTGGCTGCAGCCATTTAGGGACATTTCCAAGCCTCATTTTGTGCTGTTTGAAAAATCTCTCATTTCAGGGATTGTGATGATTAAATCCGAGAACGTATTTGAAGTATTATGCAAGCTTCATAGCACTCTGCAAACATGGGATATTACTAGTCTCACAATGTCTGCCTCAGTTGGTCTGGGTAATCAATTGTCATTTGAAGTGTTACATTCTAAAATGCAACTTTTCTCCCTTGTTGCTTCACTGGGGTAAATTTTTTCACAAACCTGGAGGAGTAAATCTAGTTAAAAGGTCACCTACTTTTTGCTCTTGCTTGGTAAATGGATTGATTACAGTGCTTTGGCATTTTAAATAATGTGGCCAGCTCCTTTTAGACAGAGGATAAAGATTTAGATAAAGAACTCCTTTCTTAAAGGAGCAATTTGCATATCCTAGGAAGGGAAAGTTATCGTAGAATTAGGATGACGTCTTACATTTGGCACAACTTGGGACATCTCCTTTACCTTTCTACTAGGTCATCAAGGTATGGGATCACCAATCATCATTCTTACCTGGATTGGAGGTGCTTTTGAAATATACCAGAATTTAGGCTTTATCTTGTCTTGCTTCTTGCTTAATGAGGAATAGTTTCTTTGTGAAGTGTTTAAAGGTTTATAAGTATTCTTGCATCTCATTATAAATCCCTTATTAATGTCTTTCCTATCATATTATATTAGTAATTGTTTTCATGAATGCCACAGAGAAATGTAGTCACATTACCATCTTTCAAATTGCATTAGTGAAAATGAATAAAATGTATATCAATGGAATACAAAACTGCTGATTCAACATTAAGGTGTGAAATGAGATGATTATTACTTAGCATTCATATGATATCAGAGGTGCTGTGGCTCCTTATGAAAAGTTACATATTCTGGTAAGTACAGACTGAGTTTAGTTACAATATGGTTATTTTTTTACCGTAAGCTAACCTCTTAATTTTCAGTTTGGTGATAGGTATGTTCATGGAAAAAGTAATTCCATAATTCCTAGTTATGTTATCACGGCAGCCTAAGTAGTCTGTAAAATTTAGTAAGTATACAGGCAGTAAGTGGAATATCTTAATTGATAACTGTGAGGTCAAAAAGTAAAATATTTTTGCCCAAATTGAAATACCTTTTTATTTCATGTTTTTTCAATATTAGTAATTGTCTAACAAAATAGCTTATATTATCATAGACCAGATGTAATTGAAAAAACATAAACACATACACCAAAGCTTGCATATGCTCTGATGACATAGAAGCCTGAGTATTTTCCTTACATAATTGGCTATATCCTGCTGTTGATTTTTACTCTGAGTTTCTAAATTATTTAAATGAGGCCCTTCTTATGTCTATTGATAGTAGGTTGTGATCAGAAGGTAATGACTACAGATGCTCATTGGATCTGTGTCTGTGAAAATTTATGCGCCTATGTGTGTCCCTTTCTCCCTGTTTGTATTTATTTATTCACATAGTCTATGAAACATTCACACTCATATATAAATACACATATCCCCCAGAAGTTTATGCTTTTCTGTCTTTGTCCCTTTTCCTGAACCAAGTTGGTTTCTCAACCTTTACTGAAGTAATTGTTTTTTTCATAGTTTCTTTCTTTTTTTTTTTTTAATTAAATCATTGCTGTGTACATTAATGCAATCATGGGGTACAGTGTGCTGGTTGAAGTAATTTTTTCATCACAGTAAATTGAGGAACGTTTTTGGTCATACAAATGGCAAAACTCAACATTGTCAATTCTTAACAAATTTTCTCAAAGAGTTTTTTAATACCTTAATATTAGTGTTGCTGAGCATTATCACTGAGAGGTTTTGTTTTTGTTTTACTCTTAAATGTTTGAAGGATGCCTTAGATTCATTTACATGTATTTATGCATTTAAATATTGAAGACCTACTAAGTGAAAGACAGATATGCTGCGTTATGTCTCCTGGGGAACAATATCTTATGGAATTAAATGGTTGAACAATGCTGAAAAAAAGTAGGAGGTATAATGGGATTTTCTTCCTAGCTTTATTGAGATATATTCCACAACATATAGTTCATCTATTTAAATAATGTAATGTATTTTAGTATATTTGTAGTTATATAAACCATCACCACAGTAATTTTGGGAACATCTTCATAGCCTCAGAAAGGAACTCCAGACCCTTTAGCTATTCCCCCCACCCCTAGGGAACTACTAACCTACTTTCTTTACAGATTTTCTTGTTCTGGACATTTCACTTAAATGAAATCATGTAACGTTTGGTCTTGTGTGACTGGCTTCTTCAACTTAGCATAATATTTTCAAGGTTCATTCATGTTGTAGTGTGTATCAGTAGTCCATTTCTTTTTATGGCCAAATAATTTCCGTCATATTAATATGCAAAATTTTATTTATCCATTTTTCAGTTGATGGAGGGATAGTGCCCTTTAAAAAATAAGGTTTTAAATCTCCTGATTTTTAACAGCAGATACTGTTCAAACATCAACTTTTCCCATTGAATCTCTTTCAGCTATTTTGAACGTGTTTATTATAAAGATAATGTCTTTCCTTGGTTTGTAACTTTTTTTATTATGGTGTTTTGTTGAAGTTTAACCCTCTCTGAATTGCCCCGCTTTTTGTCTGCAACATGTTGTTCACTGTTTAAACCAATGGCATCTGGCCTTTGTAGGGTCTGGACAGATTCATGTGTTTTCAAATCTTGTGTCTCAGTCATAAGATCTAATGTGTTTTCTGTTGAAAAGACACCAAGAAATTTCAGAGCGCATTAGGGACAACAAAATGATCATTTTTTACCAGCTTGCTATTTCTTCATATTACATGAAAAACAATTAGACAAATGTAAGGAACCTTTTTTTGAATGGTTATTTTTTTATTTTCTAGTTATGTTACCACTGGGTAAGATGTGCACTTTAGCCATAATTTTCTATTACATGAACTTTTGAGTGGGTTTTGTAAGGAGACAGAATAACTTCATTGATTTACTCTTGCTGTCATTACTATTACATTATGAACGGTGGCATTTACTTTGAAGTTTAACCCTCTTGTGGGCCCTTAGCTTTTAGAGAAAGCTTTATAATCACTGATAATCACTTGTCAACTGTGTGTGTTGCCCATTCCAACTCTAGTTTATATGTTTCTTTGTATAAATATAGAACATAGGCCCATTGTACTAAAACTATATAGATTTGTATTAGTAGACTCGCAGTCAGCCTAAGATAGACTCTTTAGGTTATTCATGAAACTTCTGTGCCGGATCTTTTGGTCCATGTTCTGTGTCTATCCAGTGCACATCTTTTTGTTTAATTTTGAATATCTAATTGCAGAACTCTTTAGTACAAATGGTTTTCCTCTACTTTCATCATATATGAGTTTTATATTTAAGAAAAAATAAATTTCTCATGCGGTTGTGTAGTTCATGTTGGTCATGAGTAAGCTCAGTACTTGCCCACTATGCAAAGAAAGGCAGAATTTCTTTGCTTAAGCTATATTGTGACTTGGCCAAATTTAGGAGGCTGATTTCTTCTATAAAGGCAGTTTTACACAGATTTTCCAAGTCATTTAGTTTTACATGTTAGCCATATGAAAGCAAAAAGGAAAACTTTCCTAAAAATTATTCAGGGAGATATTTTCTGGCTTAACTATCCCTACTTACTGTCATGTCTTTGTAACTTATACACAAAATGTATAAATGTACTTTTCTCATGTTTTTAGTCATGTACAAGATCACTTGCTTCATTCACAATGCTTTGTTAACTGTTACTTTGTAATTAATGCAATGTATTCTATAGTAATCCTGCAATCGCTAACTTTCAGATTCATTACAGGTAATGTTCTATTCCACACTTCCCCCCTAGGAAAGAAATCTTTGAAGAACAGTTTTTCTACACAGTAAAAACGGTTCATTTGGCTCGGCGCCTGTGGCTCAGTGGGCTAAGGCGCCAGCCACGTACACCTGAGCTGGTGGGTTCGAATCCAGCCTGGGCCAGTCAAACAACAATGACGGCTTCGACCAAAAAATGTCTGGGCGTTGTGGCGGGCGCCTGTGGTCCCAGCTACTTAGGAGGCAGAGGCAAGAGACTCGCTTGAGCCTAGGAATTGGAGGTTGCTGTGAGCTGTGATGCCAGGGTGACAGCTTGAGGCTCTGTCTAAAAAAAAAGAAAGGGTTCATTTGACGTTTGACACTATACATACCTTTTATTCTGGGACATGTGTATATTTAGAGGTGAATAATATATGAGGTAATGAATTACTACGAAGTTAATTATAACATAGACTATTTTGTATTTTCATGGAGAGTTTGCCAGTTCTACATATTTACGATATCTATATGTGATTTTTCAAATTTGACGATTCAGTTCAGTAGGACATTTGTTCTTTTCTGGCAAATGTTATAATGGAATTTTATTTTATTATTATTTTTAGAAATTTGTTCTTGTTAAAAATAAAAGTGATGAATTGTATTGCTGGAAATCATTACAGTCAATTTATTTATATACCTAGATTGTAACACTTAAGTTTACAGTAAAGCTGATGGGATAGAATAAACGCTAGAGTAATGATAAGCTTTTTCTACAGTTTAATTTTAATGTAGGTCACATACTTAACTATTAAACATGTGGAAATGTTTCAAGTCAAATTTCGTAATTCAAGTTGTAAATCTTGCTATATGCTCCCTTGACATAAGCAGGGAAAAAGCAGATTTAAGAAGGATTTTTGTTGTATATAGGAGATTGATCAGAGTTAATGAACACATGCAGGGAGCTCCTTGCAATTAGGTTGTTTTGTTTTTTTTTTTTTTTTGTGGAAAACCAAAACACAGAATTAAATGGGTTTTATTTTTAGAGGTTTTTTTCCTCTTTTGTTACGATTGTTACTTTAGAATATGGGTTGTATGTTTTTGTTTGCTCCATGGGTTTATGTTCTCTTTTGTTATTTTGTGCCAAGTAACTATGGTAAATGTTCCCAAACTAGAAAGAGCTAGTTTATTTATTAGCCTCCTCTATAGTAGTTTGTGAAATAACTGAAGCAACAGTTTGTGCTTTCCTGAGACATATCATTTTGTAAGAAGATTGCTTTTCAATACACATAACTTGCAGAGTTCAAGCCAGTTATGAGGCATAATAAAGCTAAAGAGACTTCAATTTTAGTGATAACAGAAACTATCACATGTATAAAGCTTTGGAACTCATCGAAAATACTTAAAAATGCACATTTATTTAATATTCAAATATAAACATATTCCTGACTGAACTTTAATTTTTTTTTACAAAATTATCCTGTTTGTGTATTTTGATGTACTTTTGAATATGAATATTTGTAATTTATTTTTATTGTATATTTTCTTCGGTTTTCTATTGGTAATGGAAATAAATTGAGCCGTGATTGGAAGATTTATCTTGCTCTCCAGTACATCATCTAAGAGCTATTTGTAACACACATAAACATTTCTGAACCCTAATATTAAAACAGATAATAATCTGTATACCCACCTTAGAGGACTATACTATGAATCAAATGTTATTATGTATATCAAAGTGTTCATTTATTCATTAACACTAAAATACATATTAAGCATATTACTGGAGTAAAACAATACATGGGGAAAAATCATAAAGGAAAAACATAATCATTTAAATATAATATGTGGAAAGTATTTTGAGGCCATAAATGATTGTCATTTATTGAGCTTTTACTGTTGCCAGGCAGGGTAACACATACTTTATATTTATTATTTCATTTAAGTTTTTTGCCATTGTTGTAATGTCACTCTTACTGTTATTTTGCAGCTGAGGAAAGGGGCTCAGAGAATTATGGATTTCTTTAAGTGCCTTTAGAACACCTGTTATGATATTTGCCACTGTATTTTGTAAGTCCAGCAGTCATTCATTCTGTCTTGCCATCATGGAGCTTAATCCTAGAGGGGGAAACAGACTCAAATCAGATAATCACACAAATAAATGTAACATTCACAACCTGTTATAAGTGCTGTGATGGATCCATTAGGATGTAGGAGACTTAATGGAGAACTTGTCTTGAAAGAGAGACAGGGCACTTGCCCTGGGAGTGATCCCTGAATTGAAATCGGGAGGATGAGCAAGTGGGGACTGGAAGGTGGGTGCGTAAAGAGCATTCGTTTGGAGAGATAGAGAAGGGGAAGGCAGAGTGACGGGTCTGCTAGTAGGAATAAAGGGGCAGAAGTTTGAAAATAACTTCAGCAAAGTAAATGGCATACGAAAAAATCAGAGATGTGGGATGCTGAGAAGAGAGAATATTCATTGAAATGGGGAGGAAAGAGGAATGGATAGGTTGTTAGGAGCCAGTTTGAACGGGCTAGAAAAAAAGATAAATTATGGTAGTAATAGTGAGAGTGGAAGACAGGAAAGGCAGGGATAAATCATTTTTGGAGGAGGGCAGAAATAAAGTTGAAAACGCTGGCCCATGACTGCCTTAGTGTGATTGTAACTCAAGATTCCTAGTTAGTGGCATGGAGAACTCACCCAGACTCGGGTCTGATTCCTGGATCTGTGGCTTTACTAGTGGAGTGACTTTAGGTAAGGTAGTGAATTGTCTCTACCTCAGTTTCTTCAATGGTAAAATAAAGGCAATAATTAATAGTAGCAACTTCATGCTATTTTCTGAGGATTAAAGGGTCAATATTTGTAAATGACCTAAAGGTCTGGAAAATGGCAAATATTCAGTAAATCTAGCTATTATTAATTATAACAGGTCATAGTTTGCTGTTATAAATAAACAAAAATCTTGGTTTGGTAGAGAAAAGCATAGGGAAATAAAGAGGAAAAGATGGTGCTTCTCAAAAGTGTGTAAGGGCCTCCTTGTTCTCAGGGTCTCTCTCCTAAACCTACCAGCCACAGACTGTCAAGTCCTTGAGCACAGAGACAGTGCCATTCGTTTGCTGCCACTTAAGGCAGTGCCTGGCTCCAAACTGATGGTTTTTGCATAGTGATGATATTTGAAGCTGTAGGAGGGCGTGAAGTTGCCAAAGTAAGGAGTGAAGAGCCTGGCCTTGAGAAACACCTGTATTTATTTACAATGGAGAGAAAGTGAGCAGTTGCTGCCAGAAAAACTAGGATAGTCAGTCTCTACTGCCTAGGAATGAAGGGGAGTGAGTGCTGCAAACTGCATCAAAGTCTGGGACAAAGAGGCTAGACAAAAGGACCAGATGTCATCCTGCCTCTAAGAGCAGTTTCAAGAGAGTGTGGGGGCAGGATCCAGATCACAGAATTAAAATGTAGGTGGTGGTGACGAAGTGAAACATTGGTTGCTGGGTGCATGGATTTCTCCTTCAAGAAATTCATGGTAAAGGTAAGTGGAAGAAAGAATTACTTTTAATAAGTTGAAGCCCTGGCTCGGTGCCTGTGGCTCAAGTGGCTAAGGTGCCAGCCACATACACCTGAGCTGGTGGGTTCAAATCCAGCCCAGGCCCGCCAAACAACAATGACGGCTGCAACCAAAAAGTAGCCGGGCATTGTGGCGGGTGCCTGTAGTCCCAGCTACTTGGGAGGCTGAGGCAGGAGAATTGCTTGAGCCCAGGGATTGGAGGTTGCTGTGAGCTGTGATGCCACAGTACTCTACCCAGGGCTACAGCTCTGTCTGTAAGACAGAGGCTCTGTTTCAAAAAATAAATAAATAAATAAACAAACAAACAAACAAATAAATAAATAAATAAGTTGAAGCCTTAATAAAATTTAAAAGAATTTAAATTTAAAATTATTTTTGCTGTTGCTGGGGAGTGGAGGAAAAGTTGACCGTGTAAGAACTGAGGAAAGAGTTACAGGGCACCTTTGATGGTATAGGGGTCCTGCCTCACCCAGACCTGAGTACTAATCCCTGCATATACAAGTAGGGACAAAATCTGACTGAACTGTCTCTTCTTTTGCTCATCTCTGCATTTTCAAAGCTTCTAGTTCAGATAATGTAAACATATCCAGCATGGCCTTGTTCAGAGTGCCCAGAAGAGAGTTAGAGGTGTTCAGACATGAGCTGAATGAAGGAAGCAGCCGACGTGCTCAGCTCTTACTGCATGTCTCCTGGTAACACATGTACATTTTTGGGGCTTAACTGGCTTTGATAGTTTTATGATAATTTATGTTTTTTAAGTGTTGGTAAGTTGGCAAGTGATCACATTGGTTTTATATTGTTGTGAATAAATAGTATGTCAAACTTTTATGCCATTTCAAAAATGTTATTTAGAATAAAACTTCCTTTGAAGCCACAATAGTCTCTTACTCAAAATATTTATTTAGACCATATTGTTTAAATATATGTAATTCCCTTAAGGGACAATTGTAGTCTATATAAATCTGAATTTAAATCAAATAAACCTTCTGGAATTCATGGAAATACAGAATGGATATTCCATTGCTTAAGTGTTTATATACAAAAGGAGTTGAGGTGTTCCAATGTTTGTATATTTAGGTACAAAAAGAGTAGAATTTGTAATAAGGGACGGTGATCTGAAAAGTTTTACTCCCAAATGTACCAGATGTATAAAGTTATTTAGGAAATCAAAATATTTGTATCCTAGACTAGTTCAGAGTAAGTGAATGAATGAATGAATGATTGAACCAGTTGAAAAATAAATATACATAAAAGTAAATTCACACTCCTAATTTGCTCTGATCTTGATTATAACTATGATTGAAGTTGATGGATGGATGTATGCTTTAAACACAACACAAAACTAGGATCTTTCTGTAAAATAATTAAATTTCAAATTAGCGATTTAAAGTATTTATTTATCTTATGCTGGAGTTTGTATTTAACTGTCCTTGAAAGATCATCTTTTTTATTGGTTCTCCTTTGATTTTTGTAAAGCAGAGGGTATTGTTTTAAGCATTTATGAAGTCTTCTATTATTGTACTTCAAATCATATAAATGTTTTAATGTCAACATAGGTCCCATATCTGCATTTATTATTAGTTTGTCAAGTACCTTGTTTTTAAGTGGAAACACTGTCTTCTAAACTCTGTTGTTTTGGTCATTGTGCAATCAAGTTGTGAATTCATTAAGCAACGAACATGTTACTTTAAGAAACTGTCTCAAATCTGGGAACATATAAGTTCTAATATGTTTCTCAGTCAATAAACTATTGAAATAAGAAACTTTTGGAAGAAACATTCCCCCTCATAACCTACAAATTCCTTTAATCACCAATAAACATAACCAACTTTCACAAGCTAGCTAATGTGCAATTGGACCACTGTTGACATTGGAAGAGAGACCCTGAAATATCAGGCAGATTATATAACTGAATAATACTTCCTGAGAAAAAAACAGAAAAGCAAATTAGGGATGAGGGCGAAACATAAATGGAGTCTATAGTGAAGACTCCAGCATCTGATACCAAGTAGGGATCCATAGATTTAATGTTAATTAATGGAAGAGAAATACTTTACACTTATCTGATCCAAACATAGGGAATAGTAAAAGCCCATTCACTCTTATTCTCGGTAAATGGAATTTGTCCCAACCATGTTAACAATATCTAAAATATTGCCTGTTACAAATGACAGTTTATCTAAAAGTCCAAATGGTTTGAGAAATGTGAGCATCTGGATCTGTGTGAGTGAGTGTGTCTTTTGGGCACAGAGCTGTGGTGTCAGGTATTCCCATGCTCACCACCCCGAATCAGCAGTCATTGATTGCATCTGACTCTGCAGGGAGACCTTTTTCTGGCGGTTCCAATAGTTAGGGCAGATTGTTAATCTGTGAATAATCAGACTAAATACATTCTCTCTTTAGAATTTCTATGCAAATTAGAATTAAATGTATGAGATAAATTTATTGACTTGATCTCATATATTTCAGGAACATAGGTCAGCTTTAGCATAATTCTTAAATACAGGTTTTTATTCATAAAAAGTTATAGTCCATTTATGCTAATTTTCTGTAGATTCACTTTATAAGATAAATGGTAAGATAATTTTTTGAAGTACTTATAAGGAAACGAGGATTTTTTTTTTAGTTTTTCAGTTTTCTGATTCAATTATACTGTTCCATATAGGTATAATATGTTCATGTAAATGGCTTTTCCTGTTTTGTATCCAGTCTAACACCCAAATTTAAACTTTCTAACATCACCATTAAAATAAAAAGAAGATTGTTTTGTATTTTGCAAAATGAGAACGAAAATTGAGTGAATAAATAAAAAAATCCCAAGGAATCTGGATGCGATTTTAAAAACCAGAAATATGTTAGGTCCTATTGGGACAACAAGAGTGTCTTTTAAGATATATCTAAAAGGTCTGGCTCAGTGGCACATGCCTGTAATCCTAGTACTCTGGGAGGCAGGTGGATTGTTTGCACTCATGAGTTTAAAACCAGCCTGAAGAAGAGTGAGACACTGTTTCTACTAAAAAATAGAATAAACTAGCCAGGCATGGTGGCACATGCCTGTAGTCCCAGCTATTCGGGAGGCTGAGGCAAGAGAAACCCTTGAACCCAGGAGTTTGAGGTTGCTGTGAGCTACAATGATACCACAGCATTCTAACCAGGGCAACAGAGAGAGACTCTGTCTCCCCCCCCCCCCGCAAAAAAAACATGTGTATATTATATATCTAAATGATTAGCAAAGCAGTTAATTGAAATTCATCAGAAGAAAGTAATATTCTAATAATATTTGTTTGCCATGTTTTGTAAACATTTTACTTGAACATTAATCTATTAGAATGTATTTTTTGTATGAATCAATAACTGTATAAAAGTAAATTGGTTCTCTAATATTATAAATCCAGAATCTTAATAGAATATGTGATCCTTAATTTTTATGCTACTTGGCCAGTGTTGCTAATTTAAAGGTTATTATAATGATGTAAAACATTATATTATTGAAAGATTTTTGTTTACTTACCTTTTTGTGGGGGGATAGGAGATTTTGATAATATCAAAACTTATTTTTAAAACTCCCCATTTTTAAGCCTTTAAAACATGGAACTGGGCACTGTTTATCAAAATGTTAAAAAAATAGAGTATCTCTGAACAGATGCTGATCTTTTTCTCCTCCTTTATTTTTCAGGCCATCCGCTGCACACTGGTAAACTGCACGTGTGAATGTTTTCAGCCAGGAAAGATTAACCTGAGGACTTGTGATCAGTGTAAACATGGCTGGGTGGCACATGGTGAGGAAAATTGGGGCTTTTCTTTCTATTTTTGTTATGTTCATGTGGGAATGAGTGAGAGAGAGAGGGTGTGCGTGTTTGTGTATGTGTGTTTTGAGAGCAAGCACTGGCCTAAAGAAGAGAGGTTAGCTATGTTCCAAGTGATGGTTTACATTCAGCCCATGGGTCTCAAACAGCATATTCTCAGCTCAAAGAAGTAAGGCTAGGCAGGCCACTCTCTGCAGAAAGGTGAAGTGTTTATAGGACAGTTGGGCCTTGGGGTTCTTACTGAGCATAGGAGCAGCCAGCAAGGACCAGGCCTGATGGAAACTCAAACATACCACAGTTGGCCTTTCAGGGCCTGGACCTCAGAGGTAAGCTGGCAACCTCTTACTGCAGAAGAACTCCTCAGTGACTGCTCACTCTTGTCACAAGTATTAGGGGCTGAGTTTATCCCTCCAGATGTTAAATTTTGCATGGTCTAAGGTGGGCAAAGAGTGAACAGGAACATTATTTGGCTGATATCTGAAAAAAATCTATAAATACTCCCCTTCAGTGTGCATTAGTTTTAGAGGTGGTTGATGTGATAGAGTGTGAGCTCTGTGTAGGGGTGCACTTGGGGTGGGGTGGCCCAGAGGGAAAGATGTGAGCATTGAGGCTTCTTTTGCCAGGTGCACAGAGCTGTTCTGTCAAAATGCTTTGACTGAGGATTCAACATGTTCTTAACGTATGGTTCACATTTATTGTGCTTAAGCAAAAGGAGACTTGGAAATAAGCATTTTTTTCTTTTTTTTTTTTTTTTTACCTCCTAGACTACAGAATTTAAGAAGATAGGTAATGTTTATAAAAGAAATTCTGGCTTGAGATTTTTTTGACAGCCTGGGGTATTGACTCTTAAGTGGACATATTCTTCATTCCCAAGCAGTGCCAAACATCCAGTGGGTTGTATTTTTATAAATGTCATGTTATTCTAGCAAGATCTGAGGTAACAACACTGGGCCATGCCTTGAAATGCTTTTAATTTATCATGTACCTCGCTTGTTAGGGTGTGTGTGTTAGAGTTGCAGGGATGTTTCAGCCATGTTTTTATGAGAGGGAGAGTAATGAGAGAGGAATACATTGGAAGGAGTGTTCTCCCACCATGTAGCCACAAACACGTAATCCTTCATTTGCCCCTGGCGATGGAACTCCTTTCTGTCTCATTAACAACAAGGCCAAAATCTGTAACAGTCCAGTCCAGTCTGGAACAACAGATAGTTGTCGTTACTTCTGCAGCCAATGTATTTCTTCTTTCTTCCTATATTAGCTTGCTAGAACTGGGCTGCTGTAACATAATACCAAGGTTGGGTGGCTCAAACAACAGAAATTTAAATCTTCACAGTTCTAGGGGCTAGAATTCCAAGACCAAGGTGTTGGCCATGTTGGCTTCATTCTGAGGCTTTTTTTTTTCCTGGTTTGCAGATGGCCACCCTCACGTGGTCTTTTCTTCCGTGGGCACACACCCTGGGTGTTTCCTTGTGCATCCAGAGTTCCTCTTTTAAGGACACTAGTCAGATTGGATTATGGCCTATCCTAAAGGGTCTCATTTTAACTTACTCACCTTTTTAAAAGCTCGTTCTCCAAACATAATCAGATTCTAAGATACTAGGGGTTATGGCTTTAACATATGAATTTGGGGGGAATACATTTGAGCTCATAACATTTCCAAATATCCTTCTTTCCCTGAAGAAGTATTGCTAGATAATAGGTACAGAGTTCATGTCCCAAACCATCAAGAATTACAAGGTCTCAGAGGGAAGAAGCAAGGGAGGTGGGGTCTTAGTGTGTGCCACACCTTTTGGGGGGCAGGACACGATTGTAAGAGGGACTTTACCTAACAAATGCAATCAGTGTAACCTGGTTTCTTATACCCTCAATGAATCCCCCACAATTAAAAAAAAAAAAAAAAGAAGAAACAATTACAAGGTCTCTGATGGCTATATGGGCATAGACTGTTCTGACATCTAATCTGGGCCCTGCCACTTCCATGACATATTATTCAAAATCTCTGGGCCTCAGTTTTCTTATCTGTAAAATTGGATTAATAATACCTACTTTATTAAAGATAAAATTGAAGATTAAAGATAAAATATATAAAGCCTTTAATAAATGATATACATTTTAAAAATAAACTAGACATTAGATAAGCAGTAAAGTTGGTGGAGGGTCAGTCATTAAACAAAGGGCTTTTTATTTATTCTCTCTCTCTCATTTTTTTCCAAAGGCATCTTGTATTACCATCGTCTGTGATGGTAGTCTTGTGAGTATAATTGTGGACTATGTCACCAGAGTTTGTTTTATCTATCAAACTTCCATGTGCATATTACATTAGTAATGTAATGAAAAGAAAAAGCAGTACTTCTTCTTCCTTCCTGGACAACTTAACATTATTCCTGACCAATGATTGTTTCAAAGACTTTCTGAAGAATGTGATTTTTCACCCAACTTGAATAAGATATTTCTGTTACACAAAACTGTGTTTTCCCTACTGTACCTTTAAAAGTGCTATGTTTGGGGGATATTAATTTGGGGCTTCTCAAATACAACCAAATGAATTCTCATTCTTTCCTTCAAAATTATCACCTTGACCTCTTTTCTCCCCCACAACAGGGATGTATCTGTATACAACTTAGAATACATATATGCAGGTATGCAAATCCCTGTTCATTAGGGCAAATATGATTGTAAGGGGTTGGCTTCTAGCCTTCAGGTTGGCAGTGGAATGAGAGCACCCATTCTTTTTGCCCCTAGCATGTCAATTAATTGCTTCATTCCCTCCCCCCAGCACAGAAACCCTAAAATCACGTCTCCAATTATTTCTGCTCAAAGGTGAAACACAGCAGGTTTTCTGGCTGCCTTACTTAGTACAGTGTCTTATGTGTGGGGTGAGGAGGAAGTTACTTGGTTTTTCTAGTGTGTAATTTTTCTCCAAAGTGCCCAGAACAGCAATAAGATTACTAGAATACATGTAATAGAATTGTTTCATGGTAGCACTGAACATACTCTGCCTGTTATTGTGTTATTAAATCTTTAATAACTGCTGCTAAAAAATAACCAAATGCCAAGTTGGTTATTTTTGGAATTTTTAGTCTGAGAGCAGTGGCTCATACCTGTAATCTCGGTACTTTGGGAGACATGGTGGGAGGATCACTTGAGGCCAGAAGTTTCAGACCACTCTGAGCAACATAGTAGAGACCCCATCTCTTAAAAAAAAAAAGTTAGCTTGGCATGGAGGCATGTGCCTGTAGTCCTAGCTGCTTCAGAGACTTAGGCAGGAGGATCACTTGAGCCCTGGGTGGTCAAGGTTTCACTGAACTGTGGTAACACTATTGCATTCCAGCCTGGGCAACAAAACGAGATACTGACTCTTTTAAAAAAAAAAGTTTTTAGAAATTCATTGGCCTCTTTTGAATAAATGCCTGACTGTATCTCCTTTGTTCTTTAATTTATTCCTAAGATGTTGGATGTCGTGGGTCATTAGTACCATATGTATGCACAGACACATGTCTGTGTATATGTGCACATACACACATTCTTAAATACTCCATTGCCTTGCAGATTGCTTCACAAGCCTGTTCAACATTTTATTTATTTATTTATTTATTTATTTATTTATTTATTTATTTATTTATTTATTTATTTTGGAGACAGTCTCACTTTATTGCCCTTGGTAGTGTTGCCTTCTTGCTTAAGCTAGTCTCGAACCCGAGAGCTCAGGCAATCCACGCACCTCGGCTTCCCAAACTGCTAGGATTATAGGCATGAACCACCATGCCCAACCCCTGCTCAAATTGTTGACATTAGCTGCTTTACAAAAATCTTGAGAAAGGTGTTTTAAAAATTTGAAGAGAGTGATTGATTAATCCATTATACTATAACACCTGGATTTTTAAATTACTTAGTGGAACATGTTACTATTCTCAAATTAGTTCCTTGAAATCTTTAGCACTGTTGAGTTAAGGGGGGAAGACAGTGACCCAACACAGTTCTCTGAATACTAGTAGGTATTTCCCACTGAATTAATAAAAGATTTCCTACCTCTTCCCCCCATTAATGAATTTCAGTGTATTCACTGAGATTTGATTTCACTCTGATGACAGAAAGTAGACAAACTTTTGGCTGGTCATGGTGCTCATGTTTGTAATCCTGACTCTCTGGGAGTCTGAGGCAGGAGGGCTGCTTGAACTCAGGGTTCAAGGCCAGCCTAAGTAAGAGCAAGACCTCATTTCTGCTAAAAGTAGAAAAATTAGTAGTGCATGGTGACTTATGCCTTTAGTCCCAGCTACTAGAGAGGCTGAGGCAGGAGGATTGCTTGAGCCCAAGAGTTCAGAGTTGTTTAAGGTTACTATAAGCTATGATTGACACCACAGCACTCTACCCAGGGCAGCAGAGTGTGATTCTGTCTCCAAAATAAATAAATAAATAACAAACAAACAAACAAAAAAACCCTTATGTTTATGTGTATGATGGCCATACCTAATCTGTAATAACTTAGTTGGTAGATAAATAAATAGCTCAGAGGTTGGCGCCTGTGGCTCAAGGAGTAGGGCACTGGCCCCCTATGTTGGAGGTGACGGGTTCAAACCCAGCCTTGGCCAAAAACTGCAAAAAAATAAAAAAATAAATAAATAGCTCTGAATTTCTAATTTTGTTGTGTTTGTGTTCTAAGGACTTTAGCCTATTGCCACTTAATTCACTTAACTGCTGTATTTCTTTTCTCGTGTTTCTCTGTGCTTTTCTTTCATTTACCTAAAATAATCTGAGTACATTGAAAAATAACAACAAAAATTTCCCACAAATGCAGTTCCTTTGTGTTCAGAAGTGCCAAAATAAGATACCAGGGTAAGATCAGTAAGGGTCTTTTTTACTGGTGAAGAATGTTGTTGTTTTGTTCTTTTGTAGAAATTCAGTTTACTGTGTTTTGACACTTTCCCCACATATTAGAGTAGGATTTTTTTTTTTTTTTCAAGACAGAGTCTCCTTTGTTGCCCTTGGTAGAGTGCCATGGCATCATAGCTCACAGCAACCTCAAACTCTTGGGCTCAAGTGAGTCTCTTCCCTCAGCTTCCCAAGTAGCTGGGACTGTAGGCACCCGCCACAATGCCTGGCTATTTTTAGGGGTGAGGTCTTGCTCTTGCTGAAGCTGGCCTCAAACCTGTGAGCTCAGGCAGTTCACCCACCTCAGCCTCTCAGAGTTAAAGTAGGAATATTTGGCCATTCACAGAATTGAAGGTCAGCCAAAGATTTATATAGTTTAAAAAATTAGTCCATGTTATTCCCTACTGTTGGGTGAGGGTGAGTCCTCGTCATTCCCCCTTGAAGAATCTCCAGTAGGAGCTTGTTGCCTTTGTGAAAAACTGGAGACATGATTTACAGTTTGAGAACTCCTATACTAAACCATTTTTATTGCTTAATATTTGTGAATTAATTATAACATTCATAGTTCAGCTGAAGATTTTATTTCTAAACTATTCATGCCACTGCACTCCAGCTTGAGCAACAGAGCAAGACCCTATTTTAAAAAAAAAAAAAAAGTAAACTGAATGATACATGAAATAATGGTGATCCAAGACAATTGGAAAAGTTTTTTCCATGATGGTTCATATTTAATTTGTGTATTTGATAAAAAGAAGTGGACAGATTTTAGAAAGGTAATTTGTTTAAAATATTTTTTCCTTTACTATTATCAGTAATTTTTACTTCTGAAGAAACCTATTTGTTAAAACCACCCCTTTTATTGACAAAACTCTCAAAACAAAACAACAATTCAATGCCACTATTTTGAGGTATGTCAGGTGAGCATTTGATAAGAATAAGAGATTTGAAAAATAAAAAGTACATAACTTAATGAACCTCACAACAGGTTTCTCAGTGCAGATTTTTTTCTTTAAAAAATAGTTTGACTTTAAATGAAAAAGATGTACCATTCCAATAAGCTTTATGAATGCTAGAATTCTCATTCACGTCTAAGACATCTAAATTAGCACAAGTATTATTTGTTCGTTTGAATGAGTTCTGCCCGGAAGAAAGCTTATTGCACTGGAATTCTTCAAACTTCTTCTTATATTATGTTCTATAAATAAGATTTCATTTTACTACTTGCTATCCATTCAAGGAAAAGATAGTTTTGCCTTATTATTTGAATTATTTGCTAATCAGGTCAGCTTTTTCCGTGTCCATATTTTATCCAAACTCTTCAGATTTTTAAAATTTAAAATGAGCAGACTTGGCCCATATCATCCAAATCATCAATCAGTAATTTATTAAACATATATCGTACGTAAAGAATCGTGCCAGGTATCCTTCAGTTCTTCACCGCAGGAAATGGTGAGGAGTGCAAAGTTAATTTAGTGTCATACACCAACCAGATTTACAGTTTAATGTACTGTAAGATGTGATATTTGTATAACCCATTAATTTCAAACCATTTTTTGGTAATCCGTTGGAAGTAATTATTTTTCCTTTTTTCTCAGTATTGTCTGCTTTGAATTCTTAGCTCTTATTGGTTATAAGACATGATGACGACCTACATCTAAATTGAAAATATAAAATATCCCATTAAATTTGAATTTCAGATAAACGTTGGATAATTTTTTAATGCAAATGTAGCTGAGTATCCTATATTTTTATTTGCTAAATCAGGCAAACCCACACCAAAAAGATTTTTCTGATCAGACTCAGTTTGCATAATAAGTCCTAAATCAGAACTGTTGGTCATGAGCATCCTATAATCAAAAAGCTTTTGATTATATTAATCCTAAATTTGGAATCATGAGATCTCAGTATTTTGTTTACAAATTCCTCAAATTTGTTAGAGGCATGGTACTTTATAAGGACTTAAGCAGTTTAGGTCAAAACCTATAATTTTTCATTTTATCCTGTGAAAGGTCACATGTCTTTATTATTTGTCCCAATCTGTGTTCTGCCTATAAATTTTCTAAATAGTTGTGAAAGTAGTTTGTCCCCAGTTGGTAACTCTGCATTAGTCTCCCTGACTTAAGTCCAGAAATGAATAAACTAAAGTAGTTCAGTGGAAACCTTTCCTTCCCTATCCTCTTTTCTTCCCAAGTCTTCTTCCTTTCCCATCCCAAATAGAAAGTCCTCTCTTGTAACCCATAAAGCAGGACATTTCTGTGACATCATGCTCATTCTGAGTGATTTGGCAATAATAATTTGTAAATTTGTCACAATAAAGGAGAATGAAAAAATCTAAAGTTTCCTCTGACAAAGAAAGATGTTTCCAGATATTAACCTGTAGCAAATCTCTGGCCTGAAGATTGTCCCAGCAAGAATGAATTTTGCTTTGGAAGAAGATTTTTCCAAAATGGTGTTTTAAGGTTGGTGAACAGTGAAATACGGGTATCAGTTTGAGTCCTCAGTGTAGGGAAGTAAATGCCAGCTTAGCAGTGGCAAAGTGAGAACTTGATCTTTTGGGAAAATGCTGCTAGGGCTTTGGTCAGAAACACAAAGATAGAAAACACTGCAGTCCTCCTCCCTTGGCACACTGGTTTGGAAAAAGTGAGGACTAATGCAATATCTGTTTTAAAAAATTGTCTTTCTAGTAGACTTAATTCTTGCAGATTGTAATATTAACACCCCGATGTACCTGGCTGGAAAATTCTCTTTTGCTTAGAGAAACCAGCTTTTAGTTACCTCCTCGCTCTGGTGAGGCATCTGGGTCCTGGTCTGTCCACAGGCAAGGTCCTTGAACATTTCTCCACTTATTTTCATTGTAGAGACCAAAAACAAGGCCATTTTCTTGCCTGGCACAGGAGCTGGCTCTATTTTTTTTGTTTGTTTGACCTGAGGGCACAGTGCCCTCTTCTGCTTCTCTCTTTCACTCCCTGATCACTGCTGATAAGCTCTAAAGGGAGGATAGACTTACAAACGCAAAGGTTTGGTGTTTGATTAATAGCATTAGCTATTTTCTTATTGTGTCCCTGAGCTGCTTATTTTGATTTGTTTCTCCGACTGCCCACCTTTGAGATAGTGCTTTGATCTCCCTAAATTTTTTTAAACACGGCATGAACAGTGCCTCCCCTTCAAAATCCTTGGCTCTCTGCCTATTAACACCCTAGTTTTTTTTTCTAGATCTGTTTTATCCAGATGGAATATAAGGTGAGTCTGACAGGACCTGGCCCCTGAAGAGTTATATCATTTCTGGACTTAGTTACACTTGTTTCTGGACTTGAGTCAGAGAGACTAATACAGAGTTACCAACTCTGTCCAGAGTTACCACTGGTAAAGAGTTTCTATGGAGCATCTTAAGATTGAAACACACAGAACTCTATCTCCAGGGTACAAAAAACTTCTGGTAAATGAAAGGGAGGCAGCTCTGCAATGAGACTGTGGAGGTTTACATTGTGGCTCTACCACCTACTGTTGATAGAACCCTAGCCAAGTTATATAATCTTTCTGTTTTCTCATCTGTGAAATGTGAATTAAGATAGCGCCTAGCTCATAGGATTCTTCTCAGATAAAATGAGATAATCCAGATGCCTTGCACATAGTAAACACTTAATAAGTGTTAGTTGTTATTATTAAACTATTACAAAAGTAAAACTTTAATTTTGAGAACATGACAAACATGTTTTAACAAAGTTTAGTGGTTAAAACTTGGGTGTAGCCACACCAGGGGTCAGATCGCTTTTCTTCCTCTTGTTAGTAATACCTTCTCTAAGCCCTAGTTCTTTTAGCTGTAAATTCAGATAATAATAAGAACACACCTAACTATCACAGGGTGGTCTGAGGGAGGATTAAATGAGAGTGGAGTTGGGCCAATATTGTGGGCACAACAATTTCAGTGCTATTATTATTGTTAAGTCAATATAATAATATTAAACATCAGTATTAATGATAATATCTAGTGTTTCACTTAAGGTGCAAATGTGGAAATGATGGTATAAACTTTTTTTCCTTCTAGGGAAAGTTTTTTTCAGTACACAGTGGCAGAGTTCAGGTGACTAGTTATTTTGGATATGGGGCCAAGCATTTCCCAGTTCTAGCAAATCTAGAATAGTTCCATACCTTCCATTCCCCTTAAAATGTCAGTTAAGCCCTTATTTGAACAGAAGTAATGAACACTTTATACCAAAACTCGTATTTTGAGAACTGTAGACCTGTTAAAATGAATTGCAGGATTACTTACCTGTTAAAAATCCAAAAGCCAGAAGTAGTTGAATTTTAGACAGAATTAAGGCTACCGTTTTCCACAGCTATCTTTTTGCATGTGAAGTACTTTGATGGGTTCACTACTTTATCATTTTATTGCATTTTATTACATCATAAATTTTTATATCTTGCTAACGATCCTACAGGAAGCTTAATTGTTTATAGGAACATCTTAATTAACTGGAGTTCACCAGGTTAAGCAGAACACAAATTGAAGGGGTTATAATTGAAACACACTCAACTCCTCTCCTTTTATATAGGAGATTCTGCTGGGTCCTAGGGACCTAACAGGTCTCGGCAATATCATGTTGATACTTTCAACCATTCTTCCTCTTGTGTCATAAATGGTGACTTTTTCCATCCTTTCCCCACCCCTTTATTAAAGTGTTTAATTACTGAATGAGGTAAGCATGATATTTCAGACAGAACTCAGACTTGTATCCCAGGAGCCCTAAAACGTTGTTTATGCATTCCTATTTCCTGGTAGGTTTTCCTTTGCCTTTGTAGATGTTTGTAACTCTTCAAAAGAACTTCTTGAATTAATCTGTTAGTGAGCGAGCATATTGTGTATAGAAAATATTTCAAGAAGTTATTACTACAATTGGGTAGACTTGTAAGCAGTTAACTGTGTAAGTGCCCAGTAGTGAGGTTCTTGTCTTCCTTGAGCTGCGCCCTGGTACCCAGAGAATCTCTACTTTGACCTTGTCTTCCCAGACTGCTATATTGCCACATAACACTATAAATATAAGTGCTAATTCCATCTAGTTGAAAGGATAGTCTTGTTGGGCCTTAGGGTTCAACTGGCTGAAGAATGTAAAGGGAACTCTAGACCTGACTGTCCCATAAAGAAGCCACTACTGTGGCTTTTGAGGACTTGAAATGTGGCTATTCCAAACTGACATGTGGTGTTAAGTACATACCAGGTTTTGGAGATGTTACCTTTTAAAAGAAAAAAGAATGTAAAATGTTCTTAGGAATAGTTCTTATCTTGTTTGCATATGGTAATATTTTTGATATATTGTGTCAAATAAAATATATTTTTAAAATTAACGTTACTGTTTATTTTTACTTTTTAAATTGAAACTGGAAAAATTAAAATGACATAGGGGTGTCTTGAATTGTATTTCTGTTAGACGTGGCAGTTGTAGGCTGTAGGTATGAGATAATACATTTGGGTAAC
Source organism: Perodicticus potto (assembly GCA_963574655.1). NCBI lineage: Eukaryota > Metazoa > Chordata > Mammalia > Primates > Lorisidae > Perodicticus > Perodicticus potto. The sequence continues at coordinate 10,583 of CAUYRH010009522.1, read as the reverse complement.
TAAAGCTTAAGTTTAAGTGGTTTGGTGGCAGAGTAGTTAGTTAAAATTGGTGTGAGAATCCTGACAACCCAAATCCAGGCTCTTGTCTCTTCACTTATCACAGTAAAGTCTTTCCTAGTCCTTTGTACTTCACACTTGCTGCACTATTGATCGTGTATAGTCTTTCCTGCTCCCTGTTCATCAAGATTACCACCCTCCACCCTCCAGCCCCGACTCCCGGAACAATTAAGTGCTCCCTTCTTTATTTTCTCAGCACACTTCGCTGAGGCCAGACGGGTGGTTTGTGTGTAATATTGAACCTTCCACTGGTTGGGAAGCTTAGGAGGGGCACTTCACCTTTGTGTGTTGATCTCTAATGCAGCATTTCTCATGTGGTACACGGAACAAAGGTTTATGGAAACTCTCAATTTATCTAAAAGTCTGAGATTCCCAATTGCTAGTTTCTTTCCATTAGCTTCTTCCAGTTTTAAGGGGTAAGCACAGCCTGCAAACACCTTGTCTTTAGTTCCATTTGTGCATTTCACTTTCCTAACCCTCATTCTGTTTTTGCCTTTGCCACTTCCCTCTGTGTCTTCAGACAAAAACAACAACAAAAAAGGGAAAAGTAGGTAGGAGGTTTTAGTAGCCCAATTAACCAGGAAGTAAATTTTAGAGAAGTTAAATTTGTTCGCTCATTAATAGATGTTGGGCATTTTTATTTTATTCAGAAGAAAAGGTCTTGAGTGAAAGACCTTCTACTTTTATTGCATAGTTCTTCCATATTGCTTTGCCTGCAAAAATCTGAGGGTAAGACATGCTTCCCTCCCCTCTTTGGCTGATTGTGTTTTCCACTATCAGTAAAAATTAAAAAACAAATCAACCTCTAACATAAAAGAAAACACCTGTTTGGCTTGGAGAACTTGGCTAGGTAGGTCTTTTTATCTGACATGCCAAAAGCGACCATCACAGGACCCCTTAAAAAAAAAAAGTCATTTTTTTTTCTTTATTTCATGTGAGCATTGGCAGAAACTCTGACAAGCAGTTCTTCATATTTTATTATGTTCTTGCCTGCAGAATCTCTGTCAGGCAAAAACCTTGTCAGCGGAAAACCTGTCGTAGGATCAGAGGAGACAAAAACAGGTGTCACACAGGCAGTCAAAACTGAAGGAAAAAAAAGATTAGGCTAAAGAGAGAGAGGCAGACAATTACATTAATGCCATTGCTTTTATCTTATAGATGTGTGTTATTATCTCGGGGTGCTGAGTGCGCAATTGCCTCAAAGAAAAGTAGACAGGAGACAAGGGGAAACTTGATAGTTATTAACTGAAGAGGCAGTGTGTCAAAGCTGGATAGGGTTCAAAGTTTTGCAAAGGAAAAAAACTGCAGGCAGCAAGCAACGGCTGTGTGGTTCTGCTTTCGGCTACATAAACCTAGTAGCAGTCTCACATTTTTTTGCTTGGAAACAGATCATAGAGAGAAAAATTAATGAAAGATTTCATTCAGAGGTTTTTGGGTAACATTTATCCTATACACATTAGACTGAATCATATAACCTTTCTCTCTTATAAAATCTTGCTACAATGTGAGACATGGTGAGGCATGAAGACAGGCATTTGTCAGTTCAGCTGTGTTGTTTGGATATGTTTAAAACACCTATTATCAACACACTTTTAATTAAAAAAAGCTATTAAGAAGCCCTTTTACTAAGTGTGAACATCTGTACGTGCAAGCTGTAAATTAGAAGATCACATGTGAGTGCCTCAGTCAGAGACTAAATGAATTTGGCAAGTGTTTTCTATTACTGGATTTTAAATACAGTAAAATATCTAAAGGAAAAATTGCTGCATTTTACAATTTATTGATTTTTTTCATTGTGCTTGTTGGTACTGACTAATAGAACTTTTCTAATTAGCAATTAGAGTTATCAGGATCAAATGAGTTACCAGAATACAAAGTGCTAACCAATTTGTCCCCTTACTTTCTTTGTTAACATTATTTCATAAGATTACTTTCCAAAAGTTAGAGCTGTATTTAATATGTGTGATGGTATAAAATACCATTGCCTAAAGCCCAAGAGATTTTTAGCCTTGTTGCTAACTCATACATGTCAAATATCTGACTAATAGAGAATGGGATGGTAAGTTTTAGGTTTCCCCATCTGGTTAATCATATGTTGATCATATTAGTAGAAAAAATCAGAAATTGCCATATTTCTTAATATTTTCTACTCATGCATTTAATATTTTGTTAGTTTAGACTTTTCCTAAGCCTTAAGACTACCTTCTTAAACACCGTTTTTATGAGCAAATCTTTACATAGGGTCTTTTATCTCATCAGTTACTAAGACAAAGCAGTTTGATACTTGATATATGCATTAAGCAAATCCAGCAATCCAGAAGAAAACACACATCAACGTCAAGTGTGTGTGTGATACCCCAGAATTTTAAGGGATTACAGTAGGGTAAGAAAAGATTGATTATAGATCTGAAATGAGATTTTAGCCTGAGTTACTGGGGAAAAGAGGAAAAAAATACTTGTGAGACAAAGGTAATATGAATTAAAGAAAACAATAGAAAGAACAAGTATAATAATTTCTTTCTCTTATTTCCTACCAGGTGCTGGCTTTTTATTGATATATTGCTACTTTCCATTTTGAGAGATTTTCTCACTGCCTGTGATAGAGTGTAAAGCATATGATTTATCAAATAATAAATATTCCTTGCCTTTACAGTGTTTCCTTAGTGAAATTCTTAATGTAGATATTATTTTGCTTGAAGAAAATTAAATCTTTAAAGCTAATAAGTTGGGAGTAGGGTGATTATTCTCTGACAGAAAAATTCACTTTTTGTTTAATACAAGGACGTACATAGTTAATTCCAGTAGCAAATTTCATTTGTTACTTTTAAAATGGTATATGTTTTCGTGGTGGCTCACGCCTGTAATCCAAGCACTTGGGGATGCCGAGGTGGGTGGATTGTCTGAGCTCACGAATTCGAGACTAGTCTGAGCTAGAGTGAGACCCCCATCTCTAAAATATAGCAGGGCATTGTAACGGGCACCTGTAGTCCTAGCTACATGGGAAGCTGAGGCAAGAGAATCACTTGAGCCCAAGAGTTAGAGATTGCTGTGAGCTGTGATATCAGGGCACTCTACTGGGGGCAACAAAGTGAGACGGGGGGATATGTTTCATAGTCAGCATACTGTGCATTTAATTCATTTACATATGCATAAATTGAATAAAGCATTATATTTGTTTAGCCAACTCTCAGTTAGCCTTGGACACTGGAGATTAGATAGAAAGGCAATAGTAATAATCATAATTCCCAAATTTAGTTTCAGCAAGTAGATTCAATGACCAGATCTCTTCCTAGATCTTCTGTCACGTTTGCGGATTAAATTTTCTCTTTTCCTGTTAACACCTTCCAATGGAGTTGCTGCAAAGGGACAAAGACATACCCCCCAAATGGGCTATGTAAGAAAGATCAAGTAAAAGGTAAAATGAAGGACCTGTTTAATCTACTACTCAGGAGACTGAGCTTCTGAACAACCATGGGTTGACTGTCTACCTTTATGAGTGCCTCAGTCAGACTTTAATGATTCTAAAGTCTGTTTTGAAGACTTTATTATACCGAGGGCTATGGTGGGAGGAAGAGAGTGCCAATCAGTTTGAAATATTAGAGCTTAGTTTCTACCCTATCCTGGATTAATTGTGGGTGTTTGTATTTGTGTGTATATTCAGGTATCCTGAAAGCTGTATGTTAATTGGAGCAGGTAAAAATCAGTAGTCCTCTGGATTTTCCAACAGCAGGGTTTATTGGAAGTAGAGCATTGAACAGTGGAGCTTTTGCTCCAGTCTCCTCCCTACAGTTTGGATCATATTCATAATAGACCATGAGAGTATTTAAATACTACCTCTCATGTGTTAAGGGATAAGAAAAAAAATTCAAGGGCCATTCACATCAGATTATATAAGGTATAGTAATGTAGTGAGTGTTTGTAGAGGCTCAGTGGAGTTTTTTCAATTTAAAAACACAGAGACACTATTTGTTCAAGTAAAAAAAATAACCTCTTTACACAAAAGAGCTGACAGTTTTTATCACCAGGCTTGGGGATCCACTACATATTATTCCTTATCTTCTCTTAAAAGAAAAATTCTAGAAGCAAGCTTTTTCTCTCCTTAATATCAAATATCCAAATTAATTCAACCCTGATGGTTACTGCTAGAATGTTGTGACTTAAATGGAACATAAGTTATTTGTACTTAATTTGCTCCCAATTTCATAACTCTTTCCCCCCAAAGCAATGAATATAATATACAAATCTAAATATTACTTCAAGTCATAAGAAATTTTTCTCTTAATTATAGTCGCTACCCGCCTCCATGATCTCCTGATTCACTAAAAAGTTTTTAATATGTGTTCAGTGCCCTTTATCAATGGTCTCCCCAAGTGTTTAGGCTTTTATTAGGATCATCTTACAATCTATGAATGTGTTAAGCCTTTTCCTTGAGTCTTGATGCTGAGTCTTATAATGGGAAAGGATTGATGTTATAATGATTCCAAAGGGCTGCTTTATCATGAAATTCTAAATACATGGAATCACATTAAACCTGTAGAAGTTCATGGGCTAGCTACATTGAAAAGATGTATCATTATATTGGGTGTAGTGTGCTTATTATAAAGTGTGATATAATTGGGGATTATTGGTCATATTAGCAAGAATGAAGAGCCACCAGCCCTCGTAAATTCAAAGGTTATGGTCTATACATTTGAGATGGGGGTGGATAATATTATTCTATTCGTAAGTAATCACAACTTAAAAATCTGACCCCAGAAGTTGCTCTAATAAAATCTTGTCACTAGCAACTTTATTTTAGAATTCTTAAAGTAATCATGGAAAGAATTTCATGAAAGCATTCCCTGAGACATGTGTTAAATGTTAATCTATGGGAAATTAAAATAGTATTCTAGGATCCAGAGCTCCTAAAAGCTGACCACTCCATGCTTATAATTTGGAATTCTAAAGGGAGTCAAGGCAAGAGACAGGGAGTTCTTGAAACAATTAGCCTTGCAATTTAAGGCTCACTTGGCTTTCTCCCAAAATGAAAGAATAAAGCTTCTTTAATGTTTTTTTTTAACTTGTAAAATTGCTTCAAATTAGCATTTAAAAACTTTAAAATATCCAGGGCAGGACTGGAAATTAATGAAATAACAGATTTTCTTATAGGCCCTTTTCATACAGATTTTTAATTGTTTTATTCTGCAAAGTAGGTGGTTTTGAAAAATCATTCTGTTTCACATACTTCTTGTTTTATTGAATGGCTGTGAGCTTTACACTAGCCACTGGACATCAGCTCCTGAAATGAGCATATTCTTGTGGAAACCACCAAAGTCACTTAAATTTGACTTTTAAAGAAAGTTATGTTTTTAAAAAGTTGTGGAAAACTAAGAACTATAAACTATCACTGAGAGCCAATTTTCTAGGATCAGTGAAAAGCACTTTTATACTCTTACATTAAGAAAAAAAAGTATGTGAATATGTTCTTATTTCTGTGACCTTCACAGAAGATATTGGAAGTGAAGTCTGTAGAATTACAGGTTTACATTTATTTTAATTTATTTGAAGGTCTAAAGAGCAATTCCTGTTATTTAAAATAGAAGTAAAAGATAGTTATTCAGTTTTCATTTGATAGATGCAAGTTCTTTTATAACCAGCCCTCACCCACCTCCAGAACTGTTTTATACTTTTGAAAACTGAATTTTATAAAGGATATTGCTTTGTTCTTTAAGTTTAGCAGTATATCTAAAAATATATATCACTTTGCATTTGTTATCTATTTTGCTTTGCATTTTATACTGATTTACCTTACATGCATTAATGCTTCCCCCTCCCCCAATTCTAGCTATTGTCCTTATGGGGATTCTGTTCTTCACAGACTTATGTGTCTTTTTGGGTTCTACGGCTTAGCCACTACTTTCCTTTGGAAAACTAGATCCTATGAAAGTATTCGTTGAAATTTTATCTAGGCCTCAATTTCTCCTTTGTCTTACAACCATAAAATTGCTTCTGTTTCTATCATTTGAAAGAAATCCAGGGAAATTATGTTTTTGCAGTAACCTAATTCATAGTGTAAAAAGCTTATACTATATTAAACCTCCTCTCCATTTTCTAACTAGTACCCTTATCATGCAGTTAAAGCCTTTGCTTTTTTTCCAGTTGAAATTCTGCATACTAAGAAGACATTAATTTATCTATTTTTTTCTCCCAGCTTTTTATAAATGAAAATCTTTTCTGTGTAGGTGTTATTCTTACAGCTTACTGTATGACTGTTCTCTCACTCCTCTCCATGGTCCATGCCATATCTTTTGTATATCTATGAGATCATAAATCTAGCACATTGATCACAGATCTGTGAATGATTTTCGTGTCTGTACATTATGATCCAGTCTGTGCACACTAATATTGATTATTTTCTTTTTTTTTGTAACAATGCTAGACTTATAACACATACCCTGTTTTTACCTAAAAATTAATGGTGATTTCCCAATTAATACTTGAAATGGTAGAAAAGGGAATACATTATGTGAAGTTTAGTCAGAATTCCTACCCAGCTAGCAGTCCCACCTTCCCCCCTAAATTGCCATAATTACCCACCCCCAGCTATTCTCTGGTAGTGTGTAAAGAGCAAAAGAGAGAGTTGAGAAAGGGACATAGATGAAATTAAGAATTTGGTGGCACAGTGGAATCATACATTGACCCTTTCAGAGCACATAGAGCAGCGGTTCTCAACCTGTGGGTCGCGACCCACAGGAATTTTATTAAAAGGTTGCAGCATTAGGAAGGTTGAAAACCACTGAAATAGAGTAACAGCCATTTCCTATGCACTGTGTACACTTAGCAGTGTTCATCCAGTCAACAATGTGATTACTGGGCACTCTTGAGTATGTTTCAGATATGGTTGCTGCTTAAAATCAAGGCCTTGTGGTAAAATAGGTACATAAATGACCCCAGTCAACAGGCAGCACATGGTTGGTACTTACAAGATTGGCTTGTATACACATTATCACTGTTGAGACCATTTGCTCTTAGATGATGGAAGCTCTCCAGGCTTCGTGGAACATGAAGATAGAGCATAAATTAAAGTTGAAAGAAAGGTTAGTCAAAGGGTTTGATTAAAAAAGAGGAAAAACACTTAAGGAACAGCATTGAAAGTAAAAATTCTGAAAACAGTAGCTCTGTGTATGGACTCCTGTTTGTCTCTCCAGCTTTATCTTGTGCTCTTCTTTCTTGTTCATGTCCTAGCCCAGTTGGCTTTGCCTAAAATACCCCACTCCAATCCCCATTTAAATTATGTGCTTACGTCACATACACCGTTTTATAATTTCATACATTAATGTGTATTTTTTAAAAGTCTGTTTCTTCACTAGTCATTAACTTTAAGTGGGTCCAAATCATGTCTATTTTATCATTGCTAAATGTCTAAAACTTAGCATAGAGTCAGGAAATATCCATTTACTGACCAAATGTTAAAGTGCTAAGAATATTTGAAAGTCACTGGGTCACTCACTTTCATTGGTACACAGGGCTCACGTCAGAGAGTTATGAGGCTGGAAAGTAAATGAGTCTGTCTAAGGACTTCTGACTTAGGGTAAGGATTTTGGATTTGAGAGGGAGAGAAGGTTGGGTAGTTACATATAAAGAAGCTGGGGCACCATTGGGCACTTTTGAATGGAGAAGAGACATATTTTAAACAATATTTTGAGGAGATGAACTTGGTTTTATTTAGGATAATACCAGGCTAGTGATTACTAAAGAGAAATCAAACCAGTTAGGAGTCATTGCGATAATGAGTTATATGAGGATCTAAAAACCTGTTCTAAAGTAGTAGAAGTTAGACTAGCACAATCAATCCAGAGAAAACTATGATGGAAGACTTTACAGGAACTAATGGGTGACTGATTACATGGGGGACCAGGATAAGTAGATAATCTTGAATGTTGTCTAGATCACGTTAAATGAGAAAAACAACCCCAACAAAATAGAAAATTATCTACAGTATGACCTAAACTATATAAAATTATGTCTTGAAAAAGTAGATGCAAATATATCAATATATAAGCAATCTTTGCCTTGGGTAGTAGAATTATGGATGAATCTCTTTTTGTTTTCCTTTTTCTTGAATTTATTTTTAAAGAGCCTCTATGAGAAAATAACACCAAAAAGTCTGATTTCAAGCATTTTGGCTTAGAGACAGGGTCTTACTCTGTTGCTCTCAGTAGAGTACTGTGGTGCCATAGCTCACAACAACCTCAAACTCTTGGGCTCAAGAGATCCTCTTGCCTCAGCCTCCTGAGTAGCTCGGACTACAGGTACCAGCCACAATACCTGGCTATTTTTAGAGATGGGGCCTCACTCTTAATCAGGCTGGTCTCCAACTTTTGAGCTCAAGCAATCCACCCACCTTAGCCTCCCAGAGTGCTAGAATTATAGGCATCATTACAATCCACCATGCCCAGCTCAGAAATTTTATTTTTAAATTTCAGTCATCATAATAAAAAAAAAAACCATATAAATAGTACAGTTTTTCATAATTTATTAAACAAAATATATTTTTGTTAGAAACACATCTGTCAGTGAAATGGGTGAGACTATAAATGTTTTTCTTGGCAGCGCCTGTAGCTCAGTGGGTAGGGCGCCAGCCACATACACTGACACAGGTGGGTTCAAACCCGGCCTGGGCCAGCTAAAACAATAATGACAACTGCAACAACAACAACAAAAATAGCTGGAAGTTGTGGCGGGCGCCTGTAGTCCCAGCTACTTGGGAGGCTGAGGCAAGAGAATCGCTTAAACCCAAGAGTTTGAGGTTGTTGTGAGCTGTGACACCATGGCACTCTACCCAGGGTGACAGCTTGAGACTCTCAAAAAATAGCTTGTCTTTTCAGATTAGTATATATATTCATAGATAAATAGTACTTATTGCAAGAAAGAAAAAAGGTACACTATGAGTTCTGTTCCTATTTTTCATTTTTACAGGTCTCACTGTTGAGAGTCGAGTCAAGGAGCTTTGTTATCACATTGTCATTCAGTTCATAGAAATCATTTCAAATTCTGTGACAAAAATTACACAGTGCTTGATTAGTTTTGCTGAAAGCAAAAAAATAGAAATCACTCTCTTTGTTACCCAGATATTGTCCTAGTTATTCACTTTCTCAATTTATGGAAAAAGACACTAACAAGTCTTACCAAGTTACTATTCATACATTTATCTGTTAGTTTTTAATTTAGAGGCAGATTATTAGTTCTAGCCTATACAGAAAAGATTGGGAGAATAAAAATACTGTATTAGTTAATAATTCAAATAACTGTCTATAATATTTTGTTAACAAAATGCTTTTATTGCTGCAGATTTATCTTTTGGGGGTTTTTTGTTTTTTTTTTTTTTGAGACTGAGTCTCACTCTGTCGCCCTGGGTGGAGTGCCATGGCATCATCATAGCTCACAGCAACCTCAAACTCTTGAGCTCAAGAGATCCTCTTGCCTCAGCCTCCTGAGTACCTGGGACCTATAGGTGCCTGCCACAACACCTGGCAAGTTTTTCTATTTTTAGTAGAGACAAGGTCTTGCTGCTCTTGCTCAGGCAGGTCTCAAGCTCCTGAGCGCAAGCAATCTACCTGTTTTGGCCTCCCAGAGTGCTCAAATTACAGGCGTGAGCCACTGCACCTGACCTTGATTTACCTATCTTAAATAATAAAAATTTCCACCATGTAGCCTAAAGCCTGTAGGCAAAGCCAATGATCATGGTCAAATCTGACTTAACTTTTATTAGAAAAAATTGCACTCTCATTTCAGTTTATATTAATGCATTAGTATGCATTTTCAGAAAAATTTTAAAAACATCAATAAGTTATAGAATGTATCTTATATGATAGATAACTGTAACAGTTACAAATGCTATTTCTAATTATTTATGTGGTAATGATGTACTATAACATGACTTAAATAAATTATTTATGAAGTGAGTAGTTATGTTAGAAGTCATGTCATTACATTGGTAAATGTGGTTCCATATGTGTAATGTACAATCTAGCGTTGGGCTTTAGGAACAAATTAGATAAGAGTTACATATAAAAAATTTATTTTGCTAGTGAAATAGGAAGTTACATGCTGTTAATTGCTTTAGCATTTGGATTATAATTTTTGTTATTTTATCAACGGATTATAGGAAATATTTAAAATTTTGTACAATGAAAATAGTTAATATTAACTGAAATATTTTAATGTTATTTGATTTAATAGTTTGTACCTACTTTATTAAATGATAAACATAGTTTCTGAAAGAAATAATGTAAACTTTCTATCCACAAGTTTTATTCAGTATATCTTACAAATTTCCAGAAAAACATTCCAGGAAATAGGTCCAGAAAAATAATTATAACTTAATTTTTTTTTAAGTTTTTTTATTTTTTTTATTGTTGGGGATTCATTGAGGGTACAAGAAACCATGTTACACTGGTTGCATTTGTTGGGTAAAGTCCCTCTTACAATTGTGTTTTGCCCCCAAAAGGTGTGGCACACACCAAGGCCCCAAGACCCCACCCCCC
>CAUYRH010009521.1:0-10979 GCA_963574655.1 Perodicticus potto | reverse complement strand
GGCTCAAGCGAGTCTCTTGTCTCCGCCTCCCAAGTAGCTGGGACTACAGGCACCCGCCACAACGCCCGGCCATTTTTTGGTTGCAGCCATCATTGTTGTTTGGCGGGCCGGGCTGGATTCGAACCCGCCAGCTTAGGTGTACGTGGCTGGCGCCTTAGCCCGCTGAGCCACAGGCGCCGAGCCCAGAAATATTAACAGTTTAACATTGTTACTGATAAACAGCCTAATGGGCAGTAAAGAAGTCCAAAATAAAGAATGAAATAGGGCTGGCTGCTGCGTGGAGTGAGCCCCTTTGTTCAAGTGTTTTTTCTTTCTTTTCCTTCCTGGAAACAACATCTGGGGATAGTAGGCTGGGAATCTGGAGAAGGAGTGGAAGGATGGTGTCCCTGTTAAGGGAAAACAGCCGAATGAGAAAAATCCATCATGGAAACCACATCTATTCTCTCGAATGAGAGCGTCTGAAACATGCCTAAGTGGTGGTGTGCTATGGATTTTGCCACCAAGTATGCCCAGTTTGAACTGTAGTCACTCGAAGCTGCTCAGTGACCTTAGACAGTTTCCTCAGCTTCTCTGAGCACCTCTAATTTCCATTATTACACAATAGACTACATGAGACAATTTAGGTAATTCCTACCATTGTTCATGAGCTCATATGTCACTGCCTCTCACTTTCCACCTTACAAATGCAATTCAGAGGCAGCTGCTAATAGGGATAAACGTTTTATGCAGATGCAGGAATACATCTTTTTATCATAACTACAATTTCTACCACCGCCAACAACAATCTTAGGACTCATTCTGCAATTTCACAACTCAAATTCTATCTTTCAGCCAGGATGATATGATTAACTTTTACTTGACACTTCTCTTCCTGAGTCACTTCTTTGATCCAATATTTTAACAGCAGCTGATCCACTGAGCAGGATCCCACGGGTCAGCCACCATCAGCAACATAAAAAGGCTAGGAGTTATTTCAGATGATGGTGCTGCCAAACTGAGTACAGCCACCCAAATAAAACATTTCTGCTACTTTTCCCCCCAAAACTCCCTGGCCAGCTCCCTTTCCTCTGTCAAGGATGGGATGCGCATTCTGCCCACAATCTAGAGAACTCCATAAAGGCACCAGGTAGAAGGAGAGGCCCTTCTCAGGTTTCAGACTGACATGCCACACCTGCTTTCAAAGCTACTTTACAGCCTGGTGGGAAGACACGCCTCTCAGCTCTCAGCAGTGCCCACTGCAATTATTACATGTGAGTGAGTAATGAGGCACTGAATCACTGTGATGACTCATGCATCAAAAAGCAAGCCCTGGTCTTAGCCGAGAGGCCAGGAGGCAATCTCCAGGGGAGAATTGGATCTTGCTAGCTAAAAACAGCAGGTATGAAGCATAAGCCTTGCAAATACTTTTTTAATTAAATGGAAGATGTTTCCCCTCTCTCTTCCCTTCTTCTGCCTGTCTTCCTTCTTCCCTTTTTATCCTGTCTTGCCAGATCCTCTTGGACACTCTAGGTCACATCTGTCAGCCTGAGAACAGGGCTGAGATAAAAACAAAGCTGAAACGAGGTCCTACCAACTAAGCACAATCAATGCTTAGCAGAAATAATTTTGCAGAAAAGCAGTGAGAGCAGTTGCATTTCAAATTCCAGACCTAAAATTTAAATCCAACTACTAATTACACTTCTTGCTGAAAACAGATGATTTTTTGCATCCTGAAACAGAGCTATATTCCAATTCAAAAAGTAAAACAACAGTAATGACCACAACCACCTAATATAATCAGAAAATGTTCTGAGCACATACATATTCTTAATATCTCAAATAATAATTCTTCTAAAACCCACCCACCATTTGTCCTGAAAACACATCGAATGTTTTCTGTTACAAACTAACACGCACTCTCCCTCTGCCCCCATTGTGGCACCTTCCCTCCACCCCTAAACATGAGCACCCCTCCTGTTCTTTCCACCTTGCCAGTCCTCTAGGCTAAAGTCCTGGAGTATGTCCTCCAGTCCTCTCTGCTTTAAATTTGTAATTAGGATGTTACCTTGTAATGTCTTTTCAGATTTCTTCTTTTCTCTTCATTCCCTTCTCTCTGCCTTGCTCTGGTTACCCAGCTTCCTTCCAGGTGACCATTATAACTTATGGACCTCCATGCAGTCACACATTGTACTCCTTAAAAAATGCATCTAATGATGTCACTTCTCTGCTTAAAACCTCCCCCAATGCTGTTGCATTCAATTTGGCATTTAAGGCTCTTCTCAGCCCACCATCTAGCTAACTTACCTCTCTCGCTCCATCTGGCACCAACCCGCGCCTGAGCTCCAGCCCACTGAGCTGATGAATGTTCCATGAGATACTCATAACCTTTCCCAATTTCACATACACTCAAGGTTGTTCCTGAGATGCCCTCCACACTCCCTACACTTGGTCTCCCACTCTGCACTCTCACTTTGTCCTAACCTCTGACTTTGTACTTAGTTTACACCGCAATTGTGTATCTTATGGGAGTAGATCCATGTTTATCTTCACATCACTGATATGTTTATGGAGTTTCTTGGGTTTTCTCTTTTTTCTTTTTTAAAAAAGACCCACTAAAGGAAATTCTAAAGTACATATTTTAGAAAGAAAAAAAAAATGATAGGAGATAGAAACCCTGAGATGGAAGAAAGTAAGTGAGAGATGATAAAGGTAAACAGATGGGAAAAAGAAAATATTATTGAAAACTACAAAAAAGTATATCATTTGTGAAGGAAAAATAGGAAAGCCAGAGAGGTGTAAGTCTTTGAATTTTGGAGCATAAGTAGTAACATACTCATTCAATAGACTTTTAAAAGGAGGCTTGTTAAGATAGCAAGAGCAACTACACAGGGAGTAGACACCAGGATACAAATTCTAACTTGCTAAAACTTCTATATTAGCACTTGCTGCTACACCTTGTACCTTTATGTTACAGAGACAGCTTATTTCCTTAAACCTTTATGTTACAGAGATAGCTTATTTTCTTAAACCTCTGCTAGCTTCAAACATTCTTCTGCAGCTGCCTCACCCTTATCAGCTTTCACAGACTTGAAGAGAGTTAGGGTTTTGCTCTGGATTAGGCATCAGCTTAAGGGAATGTTGTGGCTGGTTTGATCTTCTATCCAGACCACTGAAACATTCTTCCTATCAGCCATAAAGCAATTTTGTTTGTGTATATACTAGAGTAGTACTTTCAGCTTACTTCTAAAACTTTTCCTTTGTACTGGCCACTTGGCTAGCTGTTTGGTACATGAGGCCTAGCTTTGGGGCCAATCTTGGCTTTTGACATGCTTTCCTCACTAAGCTTCACAATTTCTAGCTTTTGATTTACAGTAAGAGATGTAGAACTCTTCCCTTCACTTGAATATTTAGAGGCCATTGTAGCATTATTGATTGTCTAATTTTAATATTGTTATATATCAGGACATAGGCAGGCCCAAGGAGGGTGAGAGAAGTAGAGGAATGGCTGTTTAGTGGAAAAGTAGAATATACACATTTATTAGTCAAGTTCACTGTCTTATATGGAAGCAATTCACAGTTCCACAAAACAATTACAATAGTAATATCAAAGGTCACTGATTACAGTTCACCATAAAAAATATAATGTTGAAAACACTTGAAGTTTGCTAGAATCACCAAAATTAGACAGGAAGTGAAAATGAGCTGTTGGAAATATGGCATTGATAGACTTGCTCAAGGCAAAGTTGCTACAAACCTTCAATTTATAAACAATACCAAATCTGTGATGCTCAATGAAATGAGGTATGCCTGTACTAATTTTGTAAACTTTGAGAAATGTGTCTTGAATAATCATTTCATTTCCAAAAGAGAAGCCAGAAGCTACTATAAAATGCCAGAACAACTTCCTTAGGAAACATCCAATCCTAAACGACATTGTCTTTACTTTTTAGTTCTAAAGGAAAGGTTTCTATGCGAAGCTGTTTACATAAATATTCAGCTGTTTACCTCTGCACACAAGGTAAAAGAGCAGAAACCTGACATCAATTCAGGAACATTAAACAGGTATTAACTCAAAAATGATGGAAAATTTAGAGTCTTAACTATTCACTTCATTAACCTAATCCACTAGTATTTTACAAGGAATTTGTGTCTAACAACAGAGTATCAGAAATTTTCAGATGATTTATTTTTTGAAAAGTGAAAATTATGGTAAGTTAAATTACGATGGAATACATTATATTCTACTGCTTGTCAATATGCTCCCTTGGGTGGGAGGAAAAGGCCTGGTGGTACATCTTGTTGGGCACCAGTGTATAACTTGCAAACTGGCTTATCTGGCAGTGTGTGTTTTCCAAAAAGGGCCACTGTAAGGTTCTTCCAGAAACTTTCCACTTCTCTTTCAATAGATAGAATCTATTTCTACTTCCACTGCACCTAAGAGGCCTTTGTAGCTGCTTCAATTAACAGAATGCAGCAGAGTGATGCTGTCTGATTTCCTAGAGTGGGTCTTAAAAGATAAGGGTCCAGCCTGACTTTCTTTCTCTTGGGTCTTGCACTGAGGACTGGGCTGGTTTAGAAGACTGGCTGCCCTAGAGCTGGACAGACCACAAAGAAACAGAGATCCTGAGGATCCCAGCTGTTCTCGTCTTCCCAGCCAGACTCCAGACACCTGAGTGGGTGATTCAGACGACTCCAGCCCCCAGTCTCTAAACCAATGCAGCTGATGCTGACGTTGAGTTGTCCCTGCTGAGCTCTGGCCAGACTGCCGATTCTTGAGCCAAAAAAACTGGCTGTTGCTGTAAGAGACTCAGTTTTGGAGCAGTTTGTTATGTAGCAACAGTTAACTGGAAGAGTTGCCATATCTATGGGAAAAACATTGAATGCAAATGTCATCCCTTTATCTATGCAAGGGATAAAAGAGTGAGAATTACCAATCCAAATGGCAGGGTTTCTTAAAAACCAAAATGATGGCACAGTATCCTACCTAAAAAGAAGCACCACCCCAAAAGTTAAATTCAATTTAGGTTTCATACATATTTTGCCACTGATCAACATACCAATTAGTGGATACATTTGTAAATCTAGTATTTGCAAAAATATTTGTATTTGTGCTTTTAATATCTTCAAAGGATCTCTGAGAGGCAGGCTAACAACCTCTGCTTACTAGTAAACTTTAATTATATTACTGCATCTACCTTTCTTTTGTCTCTATTTATGTTCTTATCTACAGTGTGACATAAGGTCTCCTCAAAATTAGTGGAACCTAAATGAAATCACTGGGGTCTACATATTATCATCTGCTATTGGATCTTGGTGGAAAATAACCAGTTTGTAGACCTAAAGAAAATCCCTACTCACCGTGTGACCCTAGAGATGAACTATCTAACTTGGCTGAGCACTTTTTTTTATTGTTTGGGTCATTGAAGGTATAAAGAATTAGGTCACACTGATTGCATTTGCTGGCTGAGTACTTTTAATGATCTGTAAAATGGAATTAATACCTATCTATCTTGAAAAGTGGCTACAGACTTAAATGAGGCACTATATATAAAACACTCAGCATGCATGCTACAAAACAGGTAGTCAATAAGTTTCCTTTCCTTGGGACTGTTGGCTTTTTTCACCGAATAACAGACTAAAGGAGTATGATGGTCCCTGGGTTTGCCATACTACAAGAAGCCTTCCCCAGAAAGCCAGGCCCAGCTTCTCATCTGTGAACGACTCTGCAAAACCTGAAAGTGGGCCTCCAACTTACACTGGAGCTTCAACAAGAATCGGCCCTCTGCTTTGCTTTGCTTGTTTATGCAGTTGTTTTATGTTTTAAGGCAAAAACATGAGGTCACACAATTAAGTTCATAAATTGGTCTTAGAAAAAGCGCTACATACCTCATTACTAAATATCTCTATAGTCATTTTCGAAGTACTCTCCTTGGGAAGCTATGCACTGATGCCAGTGTCTAATCACCCCTTCAAAGCACTTTTTTCTAGGATGAGTTCATGAACTTAATTGTCAGTTCTGGTACAATGACAGCTCTTATGGCCATTCCAGGGAGTTCCAAAATTGCTCTGAAGGGTGGACTAGGCACTGGCATCTATGCATAGCTTCCCAAGGGTGACTGTAGGTGGTATTCACCAAAGAGGTATGTAGCACTGTTTCTAGGATGAGTTTACGAACTTAATTGTCCAACCTTGTATTTAAGCAAATTTAGCATTCCAGTTACTGCTTTTTCCTTTGTTACCATGGATCTTCACCAGCAAAGAACCAATTTGGTATTTTTTTTTTTTTTTTTGAGACAGAGCCTCAAGCTGTCACCCTGGATAGAGTGCTGTGGCATCACAGCTCACAGCAACCTCCAATTCCTAGGCTCAAGCGAGTCTCCGGCCTCCGCCTCCCAAGTAGCTGGGACTACACGCGCCTGCCACAATGCCCGGCCATTTTTTGGTTGCAGCCGTCATTGTTGTTGGCGGGCCCGGGCTGGATTCCAACCTGCCAGCTCAGGTGTACGTGGCTGGAGCCCTAGCCCGCTGAGCCACAGGCGCCGAGCCAAGTTGCAGCCATCTTTGTTGTTTGGCAGGCCCGGGGCTGGATTCAAACCCGCCAGCTCAGGTGTATGTGGCTGGCACCTTAGCCGCTTGAGCCACAGGTGCTGATCCCCAATTTGGTAGTTTTAAAATAGGCTGCTATTGGAAGGCTTTATGCTAAAGAGATATATGAGCTGAATTATTGACTAGTTAAATTAAGAAGGCAAAAACAGATAACCTATGGGTTTTAGAGGTGTGACCCGCAACCTCAAAATATGAGCAGGCAAAATAGATACTTTGGGAAGAACAGGGAAACAGTCATCTTTCTAGATATCTTTATTTGGTTCAAGCTCAGCCTCTAAGTACATGATGAAGCTCCTTGAGGTAGATAAAGCACATAACTGAGAATCACACACCTGCCGCCCACTTGCTATGTGACCTTAGGAAGTGACTTTGTGTGCCTTTGTTTCTTCACCCAAGAAGACAAGGAATTAAACTAGATGAGCAAACCATGTGACAACTGAGAGCCCTCAAGATCACCTGGTCTAATGCTCTCGACAGGTGAGAGGTGAGGCCCAGAGCAATTCAGTGGCTTTCCTGGTATCACAGCCCTGACAGCTGATCAGCTTGAGACTGGCATCCAACGTTTCCAGGCTGTCACTGATATTCATTCCATAAAGCCATAGCTGACTCTGAAATGATTTGATTCTGATGGTAGTGAGGAGGGGATGCAGTATGCATTTATATCCCTATTCATTTAAAACGACTCAACAGGTCAAACATGTGTTTCCTAATTCCCGAGATAATTTTCATGCCAAGGGAAGACTTGTTACTGTCTTGGACATGCGCCCATTCCTAGGCCATCATTCTCTAGACTTGAAAAAGCTATGTAAGTGTTTTTCACTTGCTATGTTCCAGAACATGTAGGTAAGTTTTATCACTGGTGATGTCCCTTAAAAGTGGCAGGTACCCAACAGAAGATGACATATTTCTGTGCTTTGTAAACTGGTGATGGTCACTATTATACCATGTGTCAAGCAACTTTCAGATCCAAGCAAGATGGGGAGCAAATATTCAGGCAAAGCTAAGGGGAGTCTTGACCTTCCAAGTCACTTCCTGCCTGCGTACCTGCTCACCTAAGTACTTCTTAATCCCTCCTGTCTAGGGAACAGAAGTTCTTTACAGTTCACAGGTCTGCCTAATCCACTGCAGGGTGAATATACTGAAGAACTCTGATTTGGACAAAGATACCTCCATATGTGAAGGGAAAAGGAGGTTTCTCAGCCCAGCCACCTAGAAATCTAGAGCAAAGGGCTCTAAATTTCAAAGAAGGAATTTTTTCTTTTTCAAATCAACATAAATCAACCACACTGACCTTGATATGCATAACCTTAATTAAGAACTAAATTGGAATTTAAACATTTGAATGCTGTACTAGGGTAACAGAAATTAAAGCCAAATGTGGAAACTGAAACAATGAGAAAGATAAAGGGGGCCTATAAGCAGGAAATACACTGATGTAATGGAAAGGAGCCAGCCTGATGTCAGCACAAGGGGAGCCGGGGGAGGAGAACTGCCATGCTGGCATGTTTTTCATCTGCTGGGAAGACAATGAGGGGTGTATTTAGGAACAAGGGTGGAGATGATATGGTTACCAGACAGATAACTCCTTGCCAGGCAGATTATAATACAGCTTGAATGGAAATTTCCTTTTAGAAACCTAAAGTCTTTGTAGTTCTACACTTACAAAATGAGATTCTCTCTCCATTAGATTTCTCACACAGGTCTCCCAATATGAGATGTGTAGGAGTGAAGAAAAAGGCTAGAGAAAATCAGGCCTTTCTGTGCTGTCCAATATGGTAGCCATTCACACCATATGTGAGTACTGTGTGCTTGAAATATGACTAGTGCCAATGAGGAACTGATTTTTAAGTTTTATTTAGTTTTAATTAAAGTTCGATTTAAATTTAGAAAAGGACATTGATTCAGTTATTGGAAAGTTGATCCACATGTTTGGAATGGACTGAGTATGTGAATCCACTTTTCAACTCTACAGTATAACCCAAATATAGACCAAGTCTTGTTTGTGAAATTTCAGTGTCCAAACTGAGATGTGCTATAAATACAAAATGTACACTGGATTTCCAAACTTTGTATTCAAAAAAGGATGCAAAATATCTCATTAATAATTAGTTCCACTAGTTACAGTCAGCCCTACATATCCGTGAATTCTGCATCTACAGATTCAACCGACTGTGGGCCAAAAATATAGGGGAAAAAAAGAAAAAGAAAGAAAGAAAGAAAAATAATACAAGTAAAAATCTAATATCATTTTACAACCATTTGCATGGCATTTACCTTGTATTAGGTATTATAAGTAATCTATAGATGATTAAAGTATATGGGAAGATATGCATGGGTCATAGGCAAATACCAGACCATTTTATATAACAGAATTGAGCACCCACAGGTTTTGGTATCCTAAGGGAGTCCTGGAAACAATCTTCCACAAAAACTAAGCGATAGGCTGAGCACGGTGGCTCACACCTATAGTCCCAGCACTCTGGGAGGCCCAGGTGGGTGAATTGGTTGAGATCAGGAGTTTGAGACCAGCCTGAGCAAGAGACCCTATCTCTAAAAATAGCCAGGAATTGAGGTGGGCACTTGTACTCCCAGCTACTTGGGAGGCTGAGGCAAGAAAATTGCTAGAGCCCAGGAGTTTGAGGTTTCTGTGAGCTATGACACCACCATGGCATTTAACCCCAAGGTGACTGAGTGAGACTCTGTCTCAAAAAATAAATAAACAAACAAACACCCAAGGGACAGCAGTACATGTTGAAATAATATATATATATCTTTTTTGAAATAGAGTCTCTCTGTGGCCTGGACTACAATATAGTCATATCATCATAGCTTACAGCAGCCTCAAACTCCTAAGCTCAAATGATCATCCTGCCTAGACTCCAAAGTAGCTAGGACTATAGGCATGTCCCACCACACCCGGCTAATTTTTCTATTTTTTGCAGAGACCGGGTCTCGCTCTTTTCAGGCTGGTCTCAAACTCCTGACCTCAAGCAATCCTCACACCCGAGTCTCCCAAAGTGCTAGGATTGTAGTGTGAACCCACTGTGCCTGGCTTGACATACAATTTTGAATATATAGGCCTAAAGACAACATATTGTTAAAATTAATTGCATGTTTTCTTTTACTTTTTAGCCTGGCTACTAGGAAACTTAAAATTACATGTGAGGCCCATATTTGAGGCACATATTACATTTATATTGGATAAGAATGTTACTCTATGTTTTTGAAAACAAAAGATTATAGCCAGTATATATGTTTTGGCTCCTCTGTCAAAAATTGTACCGATGTACACCATCTAAAAAGCCCAAGGACAGTCTGTCTTCCTTGATTAAACTCTCTCAGTAAATTAAAATTTGGCATTTGGTTTATTAATTTGCCTTAGATTAGTTCATTGATGCCAACTAGCCAGCATGTGATCATTTATAAAGTAAAAATGACCTTGAAGTTCTAGACCAAAGAAAATGACTGAAGGAGTAAACCCTGAAACAAAATGCAGTGACCTCTAGTCTACATCCCATGGCATCCTTTGTCTTTATGCATCACTGGAATTCAAGTATTTGAGAATAAATAACATGTCCCTTTAGTCTTCTTTTACATGACCCAAAAAAGAAACCACATAAGAAAAAAAAAAAAAAAAAACAGTGACATAATTCCAATATATATTCTAAAGAAACTATTTTAAATACTCCCTGAACATGAATCAAATGTATGGCAAATGATAAATCTATATATACTTGCATATATATAAATTTATGTATGTAAATTTATCAGTTAAAAAAGTTCCCTGAAGACTGTGACCTAAAAAATGGAAAAGCTTTGACCTAAACTGTATGGACTGACATGAACCCTGGTATCTTATACCACTCCCCACCCCACAAAATTGTATTCAAATGTGAACAGGATCCATGCTCACACTATTTGAATGAGACAAAGACTAGCTCTCACCTCCCATTTTCAATGCTGGATAATCAATTAATAGATTTGAGAAGTTAAATAGCACATTCAAAGTTCAACATGTGCCAAAACCCACTTATTTCCACTTAGACTCTGACCTGTCATTCTGCAAGCTGCCACCAGACACCCGGGGTGCTTGTTAATAGGGCAGTAAGCGCCAGCCAGAGGGTCTCTTCAAGGCCTGAAGTTTCACATAATTTTGTCAACTGTGTTTCTTTCCCCCTATAAATCAGAACTTAATATAACAGTATAATTCATTAACAGATCTTTAATTACTTCCTTTGTTTTATGAACGAAAATACATAATCTGGCATATTACTTACATAAATACAAATACCTACCTTCAAATTAAGTATCTTTTCCCACTAAATTGCTCTATTTCAAATCTCCACCTAATTTAAATCTGGGTTTGTTCCAGAGTCTACTTGGACTCCCCCCCC